>OVAY01001381.1:0-30299 GCA_900406395.1 Kernera saxatilis | reverse complement strand
AGCTAGAACCGATTCCGAACCGAAAACCGAAAATTCCGGTTCGGTTCGGTTTGGAATTTTCGGTTCGGATAATATTCCCAGGGCTATATATAGACATGTCTCCATCATAGAGAGCGTCCACATCATAAAAATATATAAATGGGGTGATTGGGAGAGAAATTTTTAAATCTTTAGGATTTAAAATATATATGGATGTGACTTTGAAAACTGAGACTTTAAAAAATAAGTAAAAATTTTATATTGTAGGCTTTAGAAAATAACATGAACGTAGAATAAAAAATTCAAATTTAAGTTTTGAGAAAATTTAGGAGTTTTGAGAAATTTTGGAAAGTCTAAATGTGATTGGTTATTATTAGACTTTAGAAATATTTTAAAGTCTTGAAAGCTTAACAACCAATCGGCCTTTGTAGATGGTACAAGATTTTTTTAGATTAAAAAAATTACATATTTAAAACTTTAGACAATATTTTATGAGTATGTATACAATCTTAACAAAATATATATATAATATTAGTATAAAATAGTTTAAACAACCGCTAACGATAATAATATATGATTTTTAAAATTCAAAAATTTAAAATATCCGTTAACAAATTAAATCTAATTAAAAAATTTAACATAATCGGTGAAAAATTAAATTTAAGGTTAAAATTATTAGAAACTTAAGTGCTAAACAAACGCTAGTTTTTATTTTTTAAAATTATTTGAATAAGTGGGCTTTCAATTTGGGCCTATGGGGAGAACTTCTCTATTTTGTATTAATGAAATAGCAAAGCTTTCTTTTCCGTCCTGCGTGGATAATCGAAATGTGTTGAAATAAAAAGGAATAGCGATTTACAAATAAAAAAGAAGTAGACGTAGCTGAGTACACAATTCAATATAAAACCTAAAGTTACTACTAATCAAAGATTTGTCGATTCAATCTCGCAGCTTTGAGTGAAGAGATCATCGATTCCCCTTCTTGAGAAAGACTCTTTCTTTCTACAAGTATAAGCCCTAACTTATCCCGCAAGTATTCATTTCTCAACTCATCTCCCTCCATTTCACCAAGCTCAAAAGCTTGCTTCCTTGTCACTAAACCGTAATGCCAAACACCCGCTTCGGGTTCCTCCATTTGGATGCTAACTCTCAACAATGACATGGATTCGGGTTCATCCGAGTTCGGAGTAAACAACACCGAGAAATTCCCGAATGTTAAATCGGGTGTCTCGAATAACTGATCCAAGCAGCTGTTTTCTTCTTCGTCTTCTTCTTCTTCTTCTTCTTCTTCTTTGTCGATGCAGCTCTGGTTAGGGTTTGAACCCGATGATGAAGATGCCCTTCTTCTAGCAACTCTAAGTATGTTTGCTGCTTCTCTCATTCCGCTTAAGAAGGCTCCGTGCATTGTGGCTGGATATTGTTTGTTCGTCGCTTCACCTGCAAAGAACACTCTTCCATCTCCGACACTCTCAGCTAAAATGTCATAATCATCTCCCGATGATCCGACTGCAACATATGAGTAAGAACCATATGAAAACTTGTCTTGTCCCCATCTCGAACACAGAGCTTGAACCGGATCAGGAACAACAATTCCTTTTGGATGATATATTCCGCGTAGTATCTGTAAAACCCGTTTAACGGAATCAGTAGGCGACATTGTCTCAAATCTTTCTGCAGCGTCTCCAGCTACAAGTGCTACAAGTAATGGACCACCAGAGACCGAAGAGTAGCTGTAGAACAAGAAGAACTCTCCTCTAGTACTCGAATCTTCAGTTAATCTCCCAAATGTATCAATCTCTTCGCCCCAAAAGTTATATGGAAACAACATCGCTACTTTGTTCAACAATCCGTATCCCAATCTCTGAATCGCTTCTTTCTTCTTCTCAGGAAGCTCAGGATTAAACCCTATCGCACCTTTCTTCAAAACCCCTAGCGGAACCGTGCAAAGAGCCATATCGCAGTAGAACTCCTTGTCACCCGCATAAACCAGAACCCCATTGCTTCCATATCTAATGCTCTCCACAGTATTCCCGTAGAAAACAGGAAGATTTTCCGCTAAAGCGTGTACAAATATCTCGTTCCCACCTGGTATAAAGCAATGATCACCCCCCATCTCATACGGATCATCTTGATCCCAATAAGCCATCGACAGATTCCCTAACAATGTAGCATTTGCATATTCCAAGTTTGCTAAATGCCAATCTAAGAGCATTCTCTCTTGTGGATCCTCGGCAACCCCATAAACCAATCGAAAAGTTTCAAGCGCTTCTCCCAACGGCACATCTACTGATTTAATCTCCTCTATCATCGATTGTCTAAGCTTACAAACTCTATCCAACAACTTATTAAACGATGCCTCTATCTTAGAATCAACACCAACATCAACAAGCTCTCCACTTGGGAGATACAATGGGCAAATATCTCTGACCTTATGAAGTGGCAAACCGAGTTGCCTCGCCAAAACGCCAAGAGGATTCCCATTAATTCCGGTGAGAACACTTCCACCAACATCAGCCATTGCCTCAACACCATCACCACCTTTCATCTTCCGGGTCTTGACCCGCCCGCCCGGTCGATCTCTACCTTCAAGAACCAAAACTCTAAACCCCATTGATAACAATTGTCTAGCAGCCACCAAACCGGCTAAACCCGCCCCTACAACCACAACATTAGGCGGCTCTACACCATCAAAGGACCTCAATTTCGCTTCTTTGATCACCGGAGCAAGCCCGAAGTTGATATAACCATGCTCAAGAAGAAAATTGTAAGCCGTATCGACTAGGGTTTTGTGTTCGGCCCGTATAGACTCGAGGGCGTGATCTCTCGTTAGCCAATTCGAGACATTAGATCGCCACAGGGCGATAATGTGATTCCTCACGACGATGTAATTCGCCTGCTCTTTGCCTCCAATAATTGAAACCACATTGGCTTCGATTTCTTCCTCCGTGAGCGAATTTACCGGAAACCCTACGGACATTGCGATTAGGGCTTCGGAATCTACCTCTTTCCCGACGCTGTTGCGGCGGTTTCTTGAGAAAGCTGGGTTCGCGTTAATCTCAGTGAAGAAACGTTTCCTACGGCGTCGTTTTCTTGCCCTAGGACCAGGCTCCGCCGCATTGGGGTTTTGCGATTGCTGCTCCGCCACCAGATCGGAAGAGTCTTCCCCAAGAGATTCCGAGATGCGTGTTTCGAGTGTTGTACCTGGAAGAGAAGGAAGAGGAGGAGGAGGTAGAGGTTGAAGCTCCGTCAATGGCGAGTTATCGTCTAATGAGTTCTGGCCGTCTTCAAGGAGTTGCTCCGATTGACTCGCCGATAGCGAGAGGTCTGTCTCCGTCGCCGACGCATCGGAAACTACGTCGTTGTCGTAGGCTGTGAGCTTTCCGAGAGCTTCTCCGGATAGATCCACATTAGAATGGGTTTCCGGGTCTTCGGGTTTAGATTCGGGTCGGGTTTCTTGAGTCTCTGTTGACATGATCTTTGTCTCTGTGCAAGTGTGGCGACCATAGTGTTGTTAAGCCTTCGTTTTAGCTTCAAAGAGGCTAGTTGAAACGGCGTCGGCAAAATCTAATCCAGAAATGCATGGGCCTGGCCCATTAACTGCACAATTGATCCTTCCTCTTTTTTCAAGGTTTCTAGATTCTTTTTGGAAAACATAAAGTTTGGTTTTGCAACTTGTAAGATATATAAAACTAATCTTCTTAATTTGAAACTATCAAAGTTCCATTAAACGAGTCAAAGTGGTTCGAATTATATACCCAAAAAAACTGAATGAATGGAATTATATTATAAAGAATGATAAAATAAAATTTTGATCTATAAAACCAAAAAATATATATAGTTTTCTTTCTAAGTAACATGCAACATCCGAATCCGAATAAATTTTAACATCATAGATTATATTTTTCAGCATGATCATTGATTTAAAAAAATTCATTATTTGATAGATTTTAGCATCAAATAATAGATTTTCCAGCATGATCACTGAATTATAAAACTAAAAATTCATATAAATTACAACATCATATATATACGTCCACGCCATATGCCATTCAAGTCATAGACAAATCCCTTATCATAATGTTGAAGAAGAACCAAACATCAAACCTTGTTCTCTTAGTTCTATCAATAGTATCTTTTGCAAAAACAATATACAAATTTACAAGAGATCTAGGCACAATTTTAGGTAGAAAAAGTTAACATGCAATGTTTTCTTTCGGATTACGAAGAAGTTATATATGGACCTTTAGGTGTATAATCTCCTTGAATCAACTACAACATGTAATTTTAATCTCTTTCTAGCATCTAGATTCGAAGCCGTGATCTTTAATTAGTTTTAATCTCGTTGGAAAATCCACTTGCACACAAGAAGAATAGTTAGTTACAAACGCTGAGTGTTATTGGACAATCAGTCTAGCATCAGTAATGTGGAATGTGAATTTTTTATCGAAAATCCTTTCATCATCCAATGGAAGAGTGAATTTGAGAAAGTGGGAAAGACAAATGGGGAGCATGACCTAATATTCTTTTTATCAAAACCTCTAGGGTCGTTTTCGAAATAGAAAGAACAAACGAATTCTTCTTTTGTGTGTCCCAACCCCATTATTAGGATTGATTTATGGGGAACAAATACATATGGTTACCGTTATACTAGAAATGGCACAATCAAATGTATATTTATTGTGTACTTATAACTTATGATCTCATGATTCATCATGTGATAAAAAAGCACTAACAATAACTTTTTTTTTTTTTAAATGAATGAGGATAACTTTCACGAGTTTGATTTATAGCCTTTGAGGTAGCAAACACATTGATTCAAATTCATCATCAAAGACACTAGTTTCAAAACGATTATGTATTACTAAATTCGGCACAANAAAAGGGGGGGGGGGGGAAATTTTCAACAATTTTTCGAGTTGTAGTTGTCGTCTCGTGAACAAACTAACGAAAAAAAAGAGCCCGCATTGCATAGAGATTAGAGAGTGAATTTTTTTGTTAGGAAAAAAAAAACTGCGCAAATAAAATCAAATACAGAATTCACCTTATCATATATGCATGTTAAGTACTTAGTAATTTAGTATTGTATATGCACGTCTCTAATATCTATATTTAAAAGCGATGAGAGAGTATTGTAATTTTTAGCTCCATTTTCTTCTTATCTTAAAAAAACCGCCGCGGGACTGTAACACTAACACACTAGGATTAGAAATATTTCTTAATTTCATATTTCTACTTGTATCGAATTTTGGAGGTTATATATAAGCCATAAAAGTTTGTAAATCATTCATTCACATAACTAACAAAAAATAACCCTAAACAAAAAGGTATTCGTCTCAATAACTTTTTCTCCCATTTCACTTTAACGTTTTCATCTATTTACCTGCAATTTCATGGAACACTAGCTACTTTTTCATAACGTAAAATCTCATTTTTCTGAAGCCAATAACTTTCTAGTAGACTAGTACCATGCATCATTTGCGTACCAAAAACTTAATTAGGAAAAAATAGATTTTCTTAATTTTAAGATGTCGATATTTTTATTTTAAGCAAAAACAAAATCGATAAGAAAACTTAAGAAACTATCATAAGTATCTGTATACTCACATTAGAAAATATCAAAATGAAAATATCTACCTAACAAAAAACAATAATATCTCAAATGCCTTTAATGGGAAAGCAACAGCTTACATCAAAACTGTACGACCAAGTAAAAGAACTGTTTTTGAGTTCATATTTGTGTGTTTGTAATATGTGCACGTATATTATATACTATACTATATATATATATCCCGTTGCTTGTATGTATACTATATCCACGCATATATATCTTTCATATTTTATAAGACTTCTTCTACGTTTGATCAGACTATCCGATTCATAGTTTTATAGATCTTAAACCGATTTTTTTTTTTGTTAAAATCTTCAACCAATTATTGATGATATAACTTTAGTTATGATGTTGTATTCGAATTTGAGTCTAAGCTAACCGAATTTTTGGTTCTAGACTTCTAGTGAAACTTAAATCTATATATATACATGTATTATACGTTGTGTATTAATAGGATCAACTTTATTGATTCTTTTGCAAATAAATGTCCAAAACTAGTTGCCGACCAAATCCAAAACCAGCGACGGAAGAATAGCTCTAATTTTGGTTTAACAAAGGACGTGGGTGGTGGAAATATCATTAACTTAGTCCAATTAACTAACACCTTATTATATAACAAAATCTTGTTATGAAAATAATTAAATAATGAAGAATAATCACCGATAACCTGCATAGTACGTGGGATATATTTTATAAATACTAATATACATAGTACCGAGTCAAATAAATTGGGTCTTGTTAGTAAATCAATGTTTCAAATGTTTCTTTGTTAAATATAATAGTTTTAAGTCGGTTCCGACTACTAATCAGAGATTAATTAGTAGAATTTAGTTATAATCCAAATCCAAAACTCTCACACGTCGGATTCTCCTGGACAAAATGTTAATGTCAACGATCTAACAACGCAACCTATCTTCAAGAAAAGACACAGAGAATAAATCGTCTTTGGGGATAAATTAACTATAGACCCCACGTTTTTTAGTGTCTTACAAGTTTAACCCTTATATTATATTCCATTCCATGTCAGTTTTTTGGATGTTACTACTTGATCATACTCATGAGTCACAACTGCTGAATTTAAAATACAGGACAAACAAAGTCAAATACATTTTTTGTTAGTTAGACCAAGACCAACTTTGCTTGACAAAGTTTCTTGTAATTGTTTTGCGGTTTGTATGGCAATTGTAAATTTCAGAGATTAGTCTGGATTTTAACTTTGGATTTCTTGTTAAAAAGAGAAGAAACACAAATTTGACAGATATGTCAAGTGACTAGTTGAGAATGACAAAAAGGTCAAAATAATCGAACAATGTAAATATTTCGAAAAGTAATCATTAAATGCTAAAAGGTACATATTAATGACATTATAAATTTTCTAGCTATATTTTTTACATGGTATAATCATTTTTCAAAAACGTGAAAACTCAATTAAAAATTTTCAACGATAAAAAATAGCAGAATTTCACACGTGAAAAATGGTATATCATTCACCACTAAATTTTTGCGAGTTCATGAGTAGATTTTTAATTTAGGATTGCCAGGAAAAAAAACGAAAATACCCTAACGGGTGTTGTTTGACTAAATTCAATAATATTTGGGCTAAAACGAAACAAACAAGAAGTGTAAGGACCAATGTCGGACTGTTACGCAGAATACCTTTTCCCCCAATGACTTTTCTTTATGTCTTGTTGTTTGTTATAAAAGCAAACATCGTTTGGAGGTTTTACGCTAGACTCAGCGAACACGTTAGAAACCACAAAAGAAGAATAAGAAGAAGAAGAAGAAGATGAAACTTATTTGGTCACCGGAAACAGCATCAAAGGCTTACATCGACACCGTTAAATTGGTAAAATTCATATCCTCCGTTCATATTTCCGAGAGTTTCGTAAAAAAATGATACTTTGTCACGAAGAAAGCTTCTTTCGATCTTTTCAACATTTCTCAAAAACCCCAATTCTCTAAATTTGACGATATTTTCATACCATTCGAGATCTCAAGATGGAAAGATTTGATCTTTGCACGTTGTTCTTTCATACCACTTGAGATTTCAAGGCGAAAATGTTTGATCTTTGCACGTTTTGGCTCTTCGTTTACAATTTGTAAAGTTGTTGATTTTTGGGTAATTCTTGTGTAGTGCGAGAAACTTGGAACGCCGGGAGCGGCGGAGCTAGTGGCGGCGATGGCGGCGGGATGGAACGCGACTCTAATCGTGGAAACATGGTCAGAAGGAGAAACTATAGCCATAAGCGTTGGCTTAAACGTAGCGAGTCAACACACAAACGCAAGACACATTTGTATCGTACCAAACGCGAGATCAGAAACCGCTTATCTACAAGCCATGACACAACAATCTTGCTCAAACTTGCCGGAGACAATCATTATAAACGAGGAAGAAGAAAACTCCGAGAGTACGATGCAGAAGCTACAAGGAATCGATTTCTTGGTAATTGATTGGGATCAAAAGGATTTCGCAGCAAACGTTTTGAGAAACGCTGCGTTTGGTAGCCGAGGAGCGGTTGTGGTATGCAGGAGCGGTTACCGGAGAAGCACGTCGTGTTTCAGTTGGACAAAAGCGTTTAGCGACCGGAAAGTTGTGAGAACGGTGACTCTTCCGGTTTCCGGTGGTCTAGAAATCGCTCATGTCGCGGCGGCGAGAAGCTCTGGGAAGAGTGATAGCAACAACAAGAGAAAATGGATCAAGCATATTGATCAAAGATCAGGAGAAGAACATGTTATTAGAAAGTAAAAATATATTATATATAAAAAAGTGTGGAATGATATGTTTGATAATGATTTGTAAGAGTGATTTGTACATAAACCCAATATATTGCAATTTTATATTGGAAGATTTGATTGTTGTGTTACATTAAATCCACGAACATGACATAACCATCTAAGTTAAAGCTTTAAATCAACCTCGACTCCATTGTATGGTTTTAAGTTCAATCCCAACTACTGCGGTCTCTTCTCGCAGCTTTCTTGTCCGAAAGAACTTTTTTGCTTTTAAGTCGTTTATCGTCAGCTTTCGCAGCCCTGAAAATGTAAGAATTCACAGGGTAAGAGTTGAGAATCGAGGGAAAAAAAATGGAATCATGGAAAGAGGATTTGGTTTGGTTTGGTTCTTACATCTTTACAATTTTCTTCTTCTGTTCTTCTGATGGTGGTGGTGGAACATATGAAGCCGCGTCAATTATTGCCTGTTCAGTTTTTATATGATTAAACCAAAACATCTTTGCTTTATATAGAACGAAACAGATCATGAGCGAGGACGACGACATTCAATAGAGTCATTTGGTATTCACCTGTAGTTTAACAAGTGCATCGTCGATGTTTCCTCTGCATAAAGCATATAGTCAGAAATGGAGAGTTTCCTTGAAAATGGAACAAGAAAGACAAGATTATTAAGTTACTGACTTCTGCGTTCTCGTTTTGGTTGAAGATATCACAAGTTCTCCGTCCTTGTTGATCCGATTCTTCTCCTGTTAAGAAACAAACAAAAGCTAAATACATAAAAAGCTAAATACCGCAACAAGATCAGCTCAAGCAACATCTTCACAACTATTTATACTTGCTCAATGGAATATGACATAGATAAAACTCGAGCTCATAGTTTTGTAGAATGGATAATGGAGTAAACACAAACCGTCTGGATGATTTTCTCTCTGATCCTGTCACTTAACCAATACGCGTTTTTCACATTGAAGCGCATGTCTACTTTGGTATTCACTGAAAAAGAATTGGCAACATGTGAAGGATGCACTGATACATCAAGTAGTCAAAAGCTACAATGCAAAGAACGTAAGAAGCGCAAGAAAAGGTCACACCTTTGTTCACATTCTGGCCTCCAGGACCACCACTTCTAGCAAAGTTAAGTGTAACATGGTCTGCAAGTACCAAAGACAGATTCAAAATGAAAACTATAAACACATCAAATTCTAATTGATTCCATCAAATTACCACAAAAGAAAACTCTAGAAACAATGTCGATAGATAAGTTTTCACTAATCTACAAAAAAAACTCTACACTCCCTTTCCTTTAAATGAGCTTAATCTTATCCATTGCAATCAGATGAGGATCAATGAATTTGATTTGAGATTCATATACAGTGATCAATGAATTTGATTTGATATCCATGTATACTCTAATGACTTGATTCAGTTCTGTAGAATGTTCAAGTCATCAGAAAGTAGAATTCTCCATAATTAGAACAAACTAAACCCAGTTTCATTTCCTCATATCTGTCATCTTCTTCTTATTTGATCAAGCAAACTCCTAAATGGATAAAAGCAAAAAGGTTACCTAGAGTGATTTGAGGGGTAGGCTCATTGCCAGCAGAATTAGCCCTCTCCTCCGCCTCATGAAGCATCTGCTGCACCTGAGACAACCGTGACGAAACTTTCCGATCACTACCGCCTCCACCGGAAGTCGACGCCGAGCATCGGAAGGATCCGAATCGGGAATTAGAGTGAACCAGAACAATCCGTGGACTGCGGCGGAGCGATGGCAAAAGAGATGGACACGATTTCGATGAAGATTGAAAGAGAAGTGGGTGATGGATAAACTCGCGCAGGATCAAGTTCGTCATCGCCCTCATTGCCGCCATTTTTTCTCGGCCCTAAGATTTGGAATTTTCCGATGTCACGAGAAGAAGAAGGGGAGAAAAAAGAAAGGCCCTAATTTTGCGTGGCTCCCAAATTCCGGTTATTAAAAAATAACGGTTTATTTACACGGTTCGGAATTTTTGTGGTTATCAAGATCCGGTCTAGAAAAGTTCAAACGCGATTTCCCAGTTCAAAACAATCGGTTTGGAAATTAGATAGTCTAGGCCGATGGAAAATTATAAACCGGCCAAAAGATACATATTTTGTTTGTAAAAACATTAAAAGCTATCTTCCCTGACCCAAAAAAAAAAATAAAAATGTACACTATCATAAAAAAAAATAAGTTTGTATCTCTATTTTAGTTTTTGCTTGTTGTAATGCTTCAGCCTTTAGGCTTACCATCATTCGGATATGTCCGGTTATGGCTATATACTTTATAATCACGTAAGAGTATTGATTGAAGTTTATTGACAAAAACAAAAGATGTCCTATGTCACTTTTTTTGTTGAGAGTTACCTTGATCATCATCATCACTTATAACTATAACATCAGCTTCGACGTTGTTATTGTTATCATTGTCGTTTCATTCTCATTATTATTGTCCTCGTTACCGTCAGCATCATTCCCATTGTTACCATCATCATCATTTTCATCGTTACCGTCGTCATTATTGTCATTATTATGATATTATCATCATCATCGACAAGCAAATAATGAATCTGACCCGGTATCCATTCTAGAAAGAGATGATTCACAAGACCATGATTGTACTCAAGTGCATTTCTCAACCAAGCATTTATCAAAAAGATGAGATGGTTGGTTCGAGAATTGCACATAACAAAATGGACATCAACAAACTGTTGTGGAAGCTGTTCTGCCTGCAAATACAGCATAAACTGTTTTGCAGAGAAACACTTACATCATCATCCATGTTTAGCTCCTTCAATCCTATAGTGAAACACCATTTACATGTCAATTGATGAATGTTTGCAATAGTATTTGATCAAATATTGGATCAAAGATACACAAAGATATGATCAATCTTTGATACACAAAGATAAGATCAAAGATTGGTAAATTGACATAGGCTTACCATCATTCGGATATGTCCGGTTATGGCCATCTACTTTGTAATCATGTAAGAGTATTGAATGAAGTTTATTGACAAAAAAAAAATGTCCTATGTCACTTCCTCTGTTGAGAGTTACCTTGATCATCATCATCACTTATAACTATAACATAAGCTTCGACGTTATTATTATTACCATCATCGTTTCATTCTCATTATCATTGTCCTCGTTACCATCAGCATCATTCCCATTGTTACCATCATCATCATTTCCATCGTTACCGTCGTCATTATTGTCATTATTATGATATTATCATCATCATCGACAAGCAAATGATGAATCTGACCCGGTATCCATTCTAGAAAGAGATGATTCACAAGACCATGATTGTACTCAAGTGCATTTCTCAACCAAACATTTATCAAAGAGATGAGATGGTTGGTTCGAGAATTGCACAGAACAAAATGAACATCAACAAACTGTTGTGGAAGCTGTTATACCTGCAAATACAGCATAAATTGTTTTGCAGAGAAACACTTACATCATCGTCCATGTTTAGCTCCTTTAATCCTATAGTGAAACACCATTTACATCATCAAACACTATTGCAAACATCGATCAATTGACATAAAGATACACAAAGATAGAATCAAAGATTGGTAAATTAACATAGAGATACGATTAAAAATTAAGAAGATACACAAAAATATGATAAATATTGAAAAATTGACACTAAAATAGATACACAAATATACGACTTATTTTAAATCTAATTGTTTTTTTTTCTTTTTAACTGGATTTTAGTCTTCCATACTTCATTTCTCACAAAAATTTACTATTTTTTTCATCAAGTTCAAATAAGATTAGACACCCATGTTGATCATATCCATAACACATATGTAGCTTTGTTTTCACATCTGATAGTATACATTAATTAGCTCAGCAACATTCGACTTATAATTAGTATATTGTAATTCGTGGACCTACTCGACAACATTAAAATAAACAAAAAAATATCTTTGTCGTACCTATGATCAATAAAAATCACCACTAGTTTCTAAACAAACACTTCAAAAAATCACCATTAGTTTTTAGCAAACAAAAAAAAATAATACAAGGGACATATTTATATAATCTACATGGAGAACTCTATTCTTTACGCTACCTATTAATTTATTTGCATTCAGAAATAAATAATAATTAGTTTTTTTTTACATTAATAATAATTAGTTAAATACTTATATACAAATCTGTTGCATATATTTTTATATTACGATGTTAAGAGATTCTTAAAAAACTCGATATTCAAATTCTCTAAAATATTCAAATTTCTCATAATTATTCAAAATTATCTGTAATTATTTGAAATACCCAAACATGAATCTGACTTTTATCTATTCGGATAATAATTTTTTCAGGTGTAATTTGCGATATCTTCTACTTTCTCCTGAACCCAAAAAAAAAAAACACTCATAACCGCCACGTTAAGATGATGATTACCAATTAGACTCAAGAGTTTTTTTTTTTCTTTTTTACGAGATATCGAAACTGGACCAAAGTTATATATTGGATTTATCCGGTTTTTGTTTACATTTATGGACGTATTTCTACATAATTTGTTTTTACTGTGGTTCTTTGGTTTACTTTGGTTAGACGAAATTAGATAATTAAAGAACAACAATGATCTCTGCTAATCGTGCCACATGTCAAGGTCATCTGATCAGCGTAATCATCAAACTTAATGTATTGTAAATACTATATGTAATGTCATTATTTAATCTGATAAACTGTGATTAAAAAATTAACCATGCGAAAAAACTATTAGAAATTAATTTATTATAACCTGTAGCCTGTAGGAAGCCAATAGTTTTACATTTTTCTACTACATACTTTATATCAATTTTAGTAATTAAAAAGTGATGATATCATAATCCAGGAAAGCAATGACGGTTTTAAGCAAATCTCATTAGCTGTTGAAAAATGGCCAGATATACGAATAAATATAAATAAAACAAAATTAATATAACGGGGGAAGATCCTAATTTAATAATCACATGTCAAAATGAAAACGAATCTACTTTATTTGGTTTTTAAATAAAAAAATATGAAGTTTGTATAATGATGAGAAGCATTGGGAGAGGACGAGATTCTTGTGTATTAAAAAAAGAGTGTCCTCTACCATATCATTATAGTTTTCTCTTTTTAACTTTTAAAAATCTTTTACACTAAAAATAAAATAAAATCAATGAAAAACATATTCAAATAATTAGAGAGAGAGTGAGATTTGGTGAGAAGTCAGCATTTGCCGACAGGAAATTCTGTCTTACCACCAAAATACCAAATCAATAATTCCAACTACTTTTTTCAGGTCGTAACTTTTTTGTTTTTACTTCTTTTTTTTTTTCTCGGCGTCTATACATATTTATTTTCTTTTTCAGCAATACTGATTTATGTTAAAAATGTATTAATTAAGTCCATAACGTCCATGTTTTCGACAACAAAAAACAAAATAACGCTAATCTTTCAAAATAAATATTCGAGGTTTTTGGTTTGGAATGGAATAAGTCCATAGTCGTATTCATAATTTATATAGACATTGATGGTATTTTTAGATAACAAATCATCAAATTAAAAATCGTGTGATAATTTTCATAAATTTGGTTGACAAAAAAAAATTTCTTAAAGTGTAGTATTTTTGAAGTTCTTAATATATATATGTATATGTATAATACTGAGCCAATTTTGTGTGTTAGGCAAACTTATTTTCGTATAGTTGTGAATTTTGAATTTTCTTGAGATCAACAGCTAATGGAGGTGGGTAAGATGAATCTAATACCAATCAAGTATAAAGTTATCAAAACAAAAATAAAGTGTATTCTTTTTCATTATAATATGCTCTTTGTGGGGTATAATTATTGAAATATACTTTTTGAGTTTTTTACCCCTCCTTTGGGCAAGTTAAAATGATTCCTTGATGAATAATTTTAAAAGCAGCCCAATTTACTTGCACTCAATAACAATTATTTTCAACACTTTCAATCAAATTGATAGATTAATAATCATTAGTTGAAAAAATATTAATACTATCTTATAATGTAGAGTATAGATACATATATGTTTGTAAGAAAATGGTTGTTGACAAGGCATTGTCACACATAAAAAGAGTGAGTACTTAGATTTATCTATTTGTCTGGCAAAACACCATCTAAATGAATGTGTTTTTTCTTTACTTTATTAACACTTTATTTATTTATTTATTATATTTTTTATTTGTTGGTGGTTCTGTTGTTACTTAATTTGTGTAATTTCACTTTAGCTGTCCTGTCAGAACAGTTATGATATTTTTACCACTAAATTTTCAAAGTTCAGTACTATTGATAAAGCTATGATGAATAATATTATGGAGGTTAGATTTGCATATCAACAACTAAAAACTTTTTTGAACAGCAGTTTTTGACTTTTTATTTCTTTTACTACCATTTATTTACAAGAGTGTAAAATCATTGGTTTGCAACAAAAAAAAAATTGATTTGATATTTTAAAAAAAAATCTAAAAAAGGGATCATACATATAGTACTTCAAATCATGAGATTGGGCAAAAAGGACAAAAAAGATTTAACCTTTTTTACCATTCACAACAGTACAAATTATGGGTAAACACACAAAAAAAACATACACAGTGCTGCAAAATCTACAAGAATCGAATCTTAGAGCTTTCTTTATCCATGAAAATCAAATCCAGTTTTTGTAATCCCCCAACAAACAAGGTTTTGGATTTTGTGTCTTAAGGTTTCAAGATTGTTCTTCTAATTTGACAGTTTCACTTTCACATCTTCAATATAACATCAAAAAAGCTATGATTTTGATGCAAGAACCTCCCACTAAACTTGCTTTATTTGTGGGGATCCACATTTTTGAGAAAAGATGTCAAAAAAATACTTGGATAGATTGATAGTTAGATAGATATATAATCATAATCATATTTGAAGTGAAAGTAAAAACCCTAGAACCGGATTTTTTTTTTCCTTGGATGACAAAAAGGTCTATATCTTTCGTCGTCGACATCAAAAGAAACTAACTATGTTATGATGAAGAAAGAACGTGAAAAATATTCAAAATGAAAAGTTTTTTTTTCATTAAGTCAATTTCTTGAAATGGAAAGACATTGGTTCGAGTCATGATTAAAGAATATTAACGTTAATGAAAAAAGAACAAAAGAGACAGAGATAAGGATCATTACAATGTACAATAGAGAAGGTGAAGCTGTCGTTGATGCCATTAATGTTCTTAACTACAAGCTTTGAGCTTTTGAAACCAATAGATCAGATTACGCGACAAGAGAAGAAACCAAAATAGAAGTCATTTCACATTATATTTGATTGCTACTCAAGCCAGACTTGTGCAGAAACATGGAACTTTATAATGATAATATGATAAAAGACAAGAACTTTACAAAGAGTCACTTGTATTCAATTCATGAATTCCAAAAACCAGTCTCAAGATCATTGCTAATGTCGAAAATTCGCCTAAAATTATGATCGAAATAGGCTAAAGAAATACAATGATATGACTCTCTTTCTCACCTTCTAAAGGAGCCAAGTACAAATTGAATTAAGGGTAGTAAAAAGAAAGTAAAAAAAGAAAAAATGAATTCAAGCAATCCTACAAAATGGCCAAGTTCTAATGAAAGCTAAAAAGGGGTAAGCCGGAGAAAACTAACCAAAAAGAAAGAAGTAAATAATTAACAAGTCACACTGAGGATGTATCGATGAGAACATCGTTTAGCACATCATCTTCACCATTTGCCATAGTGAGCAGCTCAGCATCTCTCTCTTCATCGTTTGAAAAATCTCTCCTTTCGAACTTCGAATTGGCTGATATAAAGATAAGCTTTTGTGCTCGATCCATGGCTGCACGGGATCGCCCGTGCGAGTTTACCCATCTCAAAAGAGACGAATTGCATTTGAACCCACAAGAAGTCGCATGGAGGAAAATCAGCCTAACAGCAACTCTCCCCAATGACCTGAACTCACTAAGATAAGTTTCCCAAACAAGTCTACTGCTTTGTGGATTAGCTATCCTCATCTTCCCTGAAACCGGGTCTCTCTCCTTCATTTGGACCGCCCGTGCGTAAACCGGATCAAGCCCTTCGGTTCTCCATTTCATCAGTTCCATCATCGCGATATGTGCCTCGTCTCTAGACACAAGTCTTGTTATCAACTTATCAACATCTTTCTCTTGCTCTGGGGACAAGCATTTGAATGGAGGAAGATACTTTCCGCTGCTGTCTCTTATCAAGTAAAGCGGGTCAAGTATAAACGCCGCAGCCCAAGCCGGGTGATAACTCTTCTTGAATCTTCTCTCAACGAGCTTCTCGACTTGCCTCTCTTCAACTACATTGAACTTAGCGTACCAATCTTTTATCTTCGATCTTAGCTCGTCCCAAAGCGGCAAGCATTGCCCTACCAAAGGCCTCTCTTCCTCTATTCTCCGAGCCATTTCTTTAACGAGCTTCAACAGCAAATAAACCGCCTCTACCTCGTTCCAAAACCCGACATCCCCAACCATTTCAGCAACCTCTCTAGCCAAGTGATCCTCCATTAGAACAACCTTACAAGCATCATCATGCATCACCAACTGAATCGCTCTAGCGGAATTAAGCACATCCTCAAGGAGATTATACAATGGCTCAAACAAGGAACTCTCCAAAGGCAAATGCAGCATCCTAGATTCTCCTTGCTCTTGCAACTGATACTTACACAGCACGTTCCGGATCTGCGCCGTGCTGTTGACGAAACTGACGAGCCTCGAGCAGCTTTGGGAAACGGATTTGAACAGAGGAAGCTCTTTTATGAAATCTTTAATCAAACTGTTGAATCCTTGAAACTGACAAGAGAGATTCACCATCCATTGATGCTGGCTCTCAAGATTCCTCAAAGCTTTAGTCATGAACCTATCTGAAACAATCCCAACACACCTCTGAGGTGAATTTCCACAAATACCCCTCACTGTCTCCCACAGGACTTCCTCTGCGTAGTTAGACGGCACGGCTCCGTTCACGAACACAGCTCGTCTGTACAGACTCGTCCCATTGGGCAAATTCACAATCAAATTCACGAGATTCTCGCCGGAGTTTTCGAGTTTCCACCCATCGGAAACGATTTGGAAGAACATTGCGTCGTGGATTCTCGATTCAGCCTCTGCTCTGGAATCCTCGTACTTCAAATCCAATCTTCCGGTGACGAAATCTCTCCTGGAGATTATCGGTAACCCAACTTGCGTCAAGAAAGCTCTCAACTTTGGATGCTCGAGACCAGAGAGAGAAACCGAGCCGCAAGATTCGAATACCCAATCGGAGAGAGAATCTAGCGCCGATTCTATCTGGGCTTTGCTTAGATTTTGCGTCTGCGAAGTTTTGGGGCTCTTAAGCTTCTTCACACTGTCTTCAAGCATAGCTAAAGGACCCAAATCGTCTTTTCCACCGGAAAGCATCAAATGCGGCTGCTGTGCAAGAGAAGACGCCGTAAACTGCAAATCTCTGTTGCAGAATCTCGACGGATCAACGACGGTGAGAGGCGTCACATGATAAGACCCTGGATGATGATGATTCAGTGGAGAAGGAGCTTCGACGGCGACGGAGCTTCCGCCGGAGGAATTGCGTTTTCGATTCCGCTCTGGCGGCGGAGGCGGAGGAGGAGAAGGAGAGATTGTGGAGATGGGTTTAGGCAAAGAGTTGAAATTGGGGCAAGTTCCGCGTTTGAGATGCTCAGAAGCGGTTCGAGAAGGGTTAGAGGCGGAGAAAACGGCGTCGCATAAGGAGCAACGGAGCTTGACGGCTTTGGGAAGACCAGTGTCGGTGTTGTGAAGTAAGATTGGTTCGAGATGACTCCAATACCACGCGCCTTTGCCTTTAACTGCTTTTGTTCTCACCATCATCAATCCTTCGTAACGCTTCTGTAACGCTTTCGACGCTAATTCTTCCGCCGACGGTAATGGTGGTTGCTGCGGTTGTGGCGACTGCGATTGAGTCGCGTTCGTCGTCGTCGTCGCCATTGAAAGTAAAAAAAATCAAACAAACACCCCTTCGTCGAATTAAGCAGAGAATTAGCGAAATTCGAGAAAGAAATTTCCTCGGAATAGAAAAATTGAAAATTTTCCCCGGAAAATGGAAATTTTTTCTTGGATTTGTTTTTTTTTACTAAGAAGGGTTTATGCGGGAGTTGTTGATTCTTAGTTTTGTGGAAGAAAAAAAAAAGGTTTTACATTTTAGCCGGGAAAATCCGCCGGCGGCCGGAGATAATCAGAGTTCCGGCGAGCTCTCATGGCGGAGATCATAACCAAGAAAAAAACCTCTCACTTCTTCCTCTCCTCTAAAAATATATATTATTATTTCCTAGCTCTCACTGATCGTTTCTTTCGGTTTTTTTTTTTTTAAGTATCTGAGAAATTTCAAAGAGAAGAAAGAGACAGAAGAGAGAGAGAGGAGAAGAAAATAAGGGAGACAAAGTGTGAATCTCACGCGCTAGTAGGAAGCGCGTGGGAAATTGAAAACGCTTTGATAGGAACAAGGTGAGACCAGAGTCCCACGTCGTACGAGAACGGAAACAAAGCATTGGATGTTAGACTTCTCTCACATCTTTCTCATTGGTGCGTGTATCTCACGCGCTCCATAAAGTGTTTTGTTTATTTTTATTTAATAATTTATTTAGCACCTTTTTGAAAAAAAAAAAAAATTAAATCACTTTTTTCAATTTTTTTGGATGTCTCCTGCTTTAATATTTTTTTTTTCTTTTTTTGAGTGAATTGTTGGGTTCTTGTGTGGAAGAGGTCTTCGTCTGTTTCCTCTTTTCCTTAATTAATACTTTTTAATATTATTATTATTATTATTATAATGTTTTCTACTATTCTATAGTATCAACTATCCACGTAATCAAATTTGGTATCTTAACAATTTTGAAATGGGTATAATTCGTGTTGTGAACTAACCAGTAACCACCCATATGATTATAATTTGGGGAAAAATCATTCATGACATAAGCAGTTCACAAACTTGGTACAAAGTCATTAAATGATTCAAAGTAGATAATTTGTGTGAAAGTGTTAATAAATGAGTGAAACATTTATATAGTTAATTTATTATTATTATTATTATTATAAAAAGGAAAAATACAAAAATGATGAGTGGGGTTTCCATTTGTGTCTTGTTGTCTATGTGGGATATATTCAGAATGTGGGCATAAAAGGGCAACCTAGGAATTTAATTTGTTTTTTATAGGGTCTGTGTCTGTGTCTGTGTCTGTGTGAGAGAAAGAGAGACTGTGAATGAATGTGTGTGAGAGAGAGTGTGTCTTGTTGACCAAAAGGACACTCCTTAGTAAATTCTTATCTCATTTCCATAATTCAGTGAAAAACAAACATTTTTCGACCAAAAACAAAAAAAAAACAAAAACAAACATTTTTATTGAATTTATATATTGACAACAATAAGTTACACATTTATTGACCATTCATTAAAAAACAAATTATACTCAAAGTAGTATAGCTGCATTTTACAAAGAAGAACTCTAATTTCATTTATAATTAAAAGTTTTGTATAAGTCCATTTTATTGATATGTTGGAAAACTAATTATATTTTGCTACTTGAAATGTTAAAAAAAAATTGTATAATTGAAATTTAATATTTATGTTTACACTTATATTTCATAAACGATGTTCATTTTTATTTTATTTATATGCATACAGCATATTCAATGAAATATGTATCCTAATTACATGTAGTTTAAAAAAAAAAACTATTTAGGACCTTTACATATACCAATTTTTCTGTTGGTTTATCAAAATTTCTGTGTAAAACATTCTCCACACATACCCATATACGGTCCTAATTCAAAGCCACCTTTTTAAAAATCTTTGGTACGTAGTTTGGTTATTTTGTTATCGTGTAAATTTACTAAAATCTTTTAAATTTTAACGTTAGTGTAGATAATTTGATAACTAACCTTTTTAATGAAATATTTGACTTCTTGCTCTCTCTTTTTCCCCGCTACCACTTTTTACTTTCTTTTTTAACTGTCTTGTGTGGTATTCATGAGTCTCATGGTCGTTACAACACTCATTTCATGTTTTTTCTTCGTTGTTCCTTTTTACTCTATACCTTTTTCTGTAAAGTTATTTACTCTACTTCTTTTTTGAAGATTATATCTATATACTCTACTTCTGCTAGCTTATATTATACAATTATGTGTTATCTCATCTGTAGTGGAATTTTGTATTCATTTTTAAGATTGTGTTGTGTTCTTATTATTCATAAAAGTCCATATGTCAATATCTAACTTATCCATCTTCTTTTTTTTTACGACCCAATAGTTAACTTATTTATCTGTCGATTTCTTGACTATTTATAAACCCATAATATCCCTATATCTAAGATTATTAACGTAATGAGCTATCTCAATCAAATGTCAGTCTCTCAAAAAAGGAATCAAATGCCTTCATAATTAAGATCTATAATATATTACGTAGGGTTACAAAATGAAAGAATGTTTGGGTCATATTTATTTTTCTTCTCTACAATTCCTTATATATTTGCCGATTATGGTAATTTTAATATAGGATTGTCAATGGAGATCAGTCTCTCTCTTTTTTTTTAAGACTATTTACATATTTGGTTTTTGAAGTCTATCACACGATAAATGATTAGATTCATAAATTTAAGAATAAAATTACGCAATCCGTTCTATGTATATTTATAGATTTTTTGACGTCATATATCTATAGATTTTACAAACTAATCTGTGGACTTTTTAACTTATTCGATTATTAAAAAAATTACAAAACTGTATAACAAAATACTAAAATAGTTTAATCTCTATATATATATTTAATGGGTATAAAAGATGGGAGAAATAAAATATAGACAAAAAATTAAGTAAAATAAATCAATAATTAAAGTAAACAAGTGGAGATTAATAGGAGTCAAGATTTAATTGGTCAATGTCTTAATGTCAATATAGCCACACGTCACAACTGTCTCCCACCTTCTTGTGTACGATCGTATAATGCACTTATATTTATACGCACATATTCGTAATAAACAAAAAAAAAAAATCCGTAGTATAATAAATAGACCAGCCCAATTATTAAAAGACGAATGGTCCTTAATTTGAGAATTATCCATTGTGTTACATATCATCCACAAGAATCTTGAGATTATCTTGTTAAATTTGTAACTTCAGGTTGTCTTTAGGATGTGATATGGTGGTCTGTTTTTTTTTTGCGTTTGGAAAATATCATCTTATACTTCTAGTAGCTTGAAATTTAAACATGAAGTTTGGAGCTTTGCAACAAATACAGATGCCCAATTTAAGGTTTTGTTATTAGAAGTAAGCAAATTTGTTAATTTAAGACTTTAAAGATCATTTACCATTCATTTAACCACACGTCGGCATGTATGTTCAAATCGATCAGTGTGTAATACAGTGGTCGGATCAAATAACGATTCTGAAATGATAGACTCTACATTAAACAAAAAACGTGCTAGTAAAAGTTATAGAAATATACAAAGAAAAATAACACTAGAATGTTTTACAATGGTAATACTCCCCAGCTTCAATTAATTCTTACTTGAAACTAAGCCCAGCTAAAATTAAACCGAACGGATTACAAACCAAAACAAAACCGAAAAAACTATTTCACTAACATTATACAAACCTTTTTTTATCTTATAAACAAGGTGGAGATTTGTCTCACGTGAGAGCGAATTTCTATTCGTCACGAATATTTTTTTGGCCACGATTCTTTGTCTTTAAAAATACTTTTATAGTCTAATTTAATAATCGAATTTAACATGCAAACCAGATTTTTTGTAGGGAAAGAACGATTAACTAGCAAACACAAGAGGAAGGATTAAAACCACATTTTAAATGAAGAAAAAGAGTAAAAAGCAGACAAGAAACACTAACTAATTTTGACTCTTCGTAACTCGCATGATTTTGTCCATACAAAAGTCACATCAAAGGCATTGTATACAAACCTTTTTTTTCCCATGAATTATTACCACTTTAGCAAAACTATGGTTACTACTTCTGGTATTATACAAAATAACTAAAAAAACAAATTATACAAAATAACTAAAAAAATTTAAAAACTGCGTAGGAGAGTAGTATAACATAATTTTACGCGACTATCTTAAGGTAAGTTATTCTTTGAAAAATTAGTAAATAAAATAAAATAAATGCTGTATTCCCGTTTTTAATCAATTATTTATTTTAGTGATTTCTTCTAGTGACCCTATAAAACCACACTTGTTAATTGAGATTCAGACTAGTTTAGATTTGAGTACGTTACAATTTTTTTTTATAAATAGATGTTTTGTTTTTATTTGTATGTCGGTATACGTGTATTTTTACAAAGAAAAGTTGATTGTATCGAAATGATTACAGTAAAAGCAGTCATAAGAAAATTATTAATAGTAATATTTAAAGAAGATTATATTATAATTAAATATTACGGTTACTATTAATTTGCTTCATTCACAAGCTTGTATTAGAACTCTCTGTGCCAACCACTCCACTACGTTTGTGTGTAGAGCTGATCAATACAAACAACAAAAAGATAAAACTATATTTAATGTTATTTGGAATAAATACAAGTCACAAAAGCGCATAATTGGAATAAATTATTATTATTCCTATTCGATAGTTTCATTTTACCTGTGCATTTTCGTAATATAATATATAAAAAAACAAAAGTTATTATTTAAATCATGAATATATGCAATACTAAATGGACCTAGAAATATCTAAATGTTAAAAAGGACACTAGTTGGGAGGAGTTGAACCATGAGATTGATGATTACCACCACGTGTACGGTATGGATCTTCTGTATACATGCGAAAACAATGATTTCTCATAATTGTATTTATGAGTTTATACCAATAACGAGAATCCACATACCCAAAATAAAATTATAATAAAGGTCTAAAATTTACGGCAAAAACCTGTATAAAATTTAACAAAAATAAACATGTATATAAACATCTTTTATATTCAATTACGAATTTACGTGACTGTAAATTTGTTTGTTAGAGAAACAATGAAAGAAAGGTTACAACACAACTTCATGTTCAGCAATTTTCATTTCTGAAAAAAGTAGAATAATTTACTAAAATAACTTGAAATGATACATAACTAAAACAAAATTAATTAATATATAAAAAACATATACAAAATCGAAAAGCTGAAGCTTGTTTTTCGTAACTAGAAACAGCTGGCATTTAACAATCACATGATTGAAGGAGTTTTCTGGGTCCCACGTTCGGTAAAATCTCAAAGATTAAAAAGGAAAAAAAAAAAACCTTTTTTATTGTCTGAAAACAATACAACTCTCTTTTGTTTTTTTTCTTGTCTCTCTTCTTAATTGGGCTTAATTTATTGACCCATGGGCTTAAAAACTTTTATTGGTTGAACCGGAAAATTGATTTTATCGGTCAACAGAAAAAGGTCAATAACCGGAAGGCTCGTACCTTCTTCTTCTTCCAAGATCAGAAAATCTCGAACACAGAGATCGAACTGGACTGTTGAAATCTCCGACAATTAACTTATCTCTCTTCCTCATTGGATTTAGTGACACAGAAGCTTAAAAAATCGACGAAGAAAATAGCGTAATCGATCCGAGGCAGCAGGAGAAGGGATGGGAGATGTCTGGACATGGATTATTTCATTCTTCATCTTAATCAGTCTTGTCGGAATCATCGTATACCAGGTTCGATTTCGATTCGATTCGATTCCCACTTTGAACAAGAAAACCCTAAAAGTTTATACTTTGGTTCCATCGAATCTTCTTGCCTATTGTATTATTAGGATAAACTCTGCCTAGGCTTATTCGATGAGAGAGAAGAATTTTATAGCACTGAAATTAGGGTTTGTAAGAATTGGTTTTGAGTTTTTGGAACTGTGACAAAGGGAGTAACTTTAAGGTTTCCTTATATAGTTAGTTTATCTGTTAACGGCCAAAAAAATTGTGTGGAACTATTGATTTATTTCTTAAATTTCTTTAGTTGATTCATGTTATTGTTTACTGAATCTAATCTATAGACGTCCTTAATCGTGTCATCTTTTCGTTTTAGATCTTTAACTTACTCGTTCTTTGATAAAATGAGCTCTGGTTCGGTTAAAAATGGAGTCAAATGTATATTGTTTCAAGTGTAGATCATGCTTGGAGGAAATTGGATTGACAAGAAATCGGATTTTTGTTTTACTCCTGCTCGATAAAACAGTACAAGACATTTTCTATTCGAATCTTGATCATAGGTCTCTCTGCTCTTGTGTTTTGCTTGTGATATGCAGAAACTGAAGTACACAAATATGCTTATTTGTAAAGAAAGAAACCGTGCTTAATCGATATCCATGAACTTTTTTTTTCTGTTAATTGGTAACTCATTGTAAAGAAAAACGATTTTTTTCTTTGTCTTTGCAGCTTATTTGCTTAGCTGATCTCGAGTTTGATTACATCAACCCTTACGATTCTGCGTCAAGAATAAACTTCGTGGTATTACCAGAATTCATTATTCAAGGAGTTTTATGCTTATTCTTCCTCGTAACGGGTCATTGGTTCATGGCACTCCTTTGTGTCCCTTATCTCTACTACAATTTCCATCTGTGAGTCCCTTTTTTTAACAAGTCTGAGACTCTTTTGGAGCAAGTTTAAACATTCAATTGTCAAAAGATGATTCTTATATAATAAGTATATCTTTCTTTCTATGTTAGTTACTCGAAAAAACAGCATTTGATAGACGTCACAGAGATCTTCAACTTGCTTGATTGGGAAAAGAAGAAACGGCTCTTCAAGCTTGCTTACATGATCCTCACTCTCTTTCTCACCATTTTCTGGTAATTAAACCTCTTCCACTGTCTTTGCTCAATCCTAAAATCAGATCAAAAACAGTTAAAAAGTTATGTTTTCAACTTCTTTTGTAGGTTAATCTATTCAACGCTGGATGATTACGAGGACTGAAGGCTACACACACACCATGCTTTAAACATACATCGTTATGACATTGAGAAGGAGTTTTTGTATGTTTCATTACTGGTTATGTGGAGATTGTTAGGGTTTGTGGGATTAGAGATTAGTGACTAGAGAACATTCTGGATCTTGTGGTGGTGAATCAGTTGAAGTGTTAACGTTAGAATTGTGAATGTTTTTTTTTGGGTCAAAATGGAACACTCTAACTTATTCAGAGGTTTTCTTTCGCTGATAAAATTGGTAAATTCTTCAATTGTGGTGAAGTCAGGAAGGATTTTGTTTAGAATCGTGGTGAGTTCTTTTGCTCTAGATTTTGATTCTCCGAATCGAGATTCGTATGATATTGAAGGTTAGAATCGTTTGATTCTGATTCTCTCGAGGTTGATTTCTTCTTATACTTTGTAGATGATAACACCCTAAAGCCCTAAATAATGTTTTGATTTAGGGTTTATCGTCTACTTCTTCTTCTTCTTCGCTACTTTGGTTTGATTTTGCCTCTGGGTTTTCTGAATTTCGTGTAAATAAATTGGAATCTCTGGGTATAATCGTGGAAAAAAACATGAATTTGTGGGTGAATTTCTTGTGCTGAATCTTCTTCGCATATGGTTTTAACCTTACCAGATCTTTTATCGTTGATCTATTGTTTCGTGAAGTGGATTAAGGAACTAGATGACTATATGCACTAGGGTTTGATCATAGAGTTAAAACAGTGTGAATCGAATTTGAGCTAAGATTAGTGTTCAATAATGTCAATGACAAATTAACCGAGCTTTGAGTTGATTCCGATTGCTGAATCTTGAGGCTTTTCGAGTGTGGTTAACTGCAGATTTGGTGATTTTTCACGATTCGTTCTTGTTCTTGAAATGCAGATTTGGTTGAATCAATGGTTAACTCTATCAAAGGAATCTTCATCTCTTGGTACATTAACATTTCTTGTTGATACTCTTATCGAATCACATCTTTTATCTTTCTGTTGATGCCAAATCTTTTGGATTCTTTTTTCTTTCTTTTTCTTGCAGTGATGTTCCCATGGCACAGTTGATTGCACATTTGAACAAATCGTTGCCTTGTTCAGAGAAGTTCATTGTTCAAGAACTGAAACTGGACAGCACTTGTATGTTTGTGAAGCCACACGCTGAACAGATGATCCGCAGTGAGATCTCCAAGTTTAGGGACCAAAACTCTTTCGCAAAGCCAAACTAATCAGTTTTCGCTTACTTGATGTCGATTTGGATCTTAATATAGTGTGAGATCAAAAAGGATTCTGATGAAAACATTGTGTTTAGTTACATGATGTTTGTACTGATTCGGTTCGATTTCCGACCAAACCAAATTGGTTTGTATTGGTTTTCTATGGTTATAAGTGTATAACTCTATTCTTGACTCTTGAGACTCCATTAAACCCCCAAACTAAACTCTTTTATATCTGCTAAACCGGGGTATTTTTGAATTTAAAGTTCGATTTTATTTCTTACATGGGTTTGTCACACAAAGTGAACCGCCCGGTTCTTGTAACTGCGAACGATAAAAGATGAAATGTTAACCGTCAGATACCAAAGTGATCCAACGGCGCTGAAAAGTGAAATCCATCGCAAGTGTTCACTTAAGGCTTTATCGAAGTCAGAGATTGTGAAGGATCCCAATTAGCTGAATCCGAATCGAGAAAATGTGGAGAGCGATGGTGATTTCGTCGACGCCAAAGAGATTTGTTCATCTGTGTCTTTTCGAGAAAGGTAATCTTTACGGTTTGTGTTGCTGGGGACGAGCTTTTTCTGGTCTCACTCATGATTACAGAGAGAAGATTAGAGGTGGGTTTCTACATGATATTAAGTTAGATGATGCGGTTGATTTGTTCAGTGAGATGGTCAAGTCTCGTCCTTTTCCTTCCGTTATTGAGTTCAATAAATTGTTGAGTGCTATTGCAAAGATGAAGAAGTTTGATGTTGTCATCTCTCTGGGCGAGACGATGCAAAAGTTGGGAATTTCACATGATCTCTATACTTACAGTATCTTGATCAACTGTTTCTGTCGCCGTTCTGAACTCTCTCATGCTTTAGCAATTCTTGGGAAGATGATGAAACTTGGCTATGATCCCAGCATTGTTACGCTTAACTCGCTTCTTAATGGTTTCTGTCGTGGGAATAGGATTTCTGATGCAGTATCTCTGGTTGATGAAATGGTGGAAATGGGATACAAACCTGATACCGTCACATTTACAACTCTAATCCATGGACTTTTTCTCAACAACAAAGCTTCAGAGGCGGTGGCTTTAGTTGACAGAATGGTGAGGAAAGGCTGTCAACCGAGTTTAGTTACTTACGGTGTGGTAGTAAATGGAGTATGTAAGAGAGGTGATACTGATTTGGCTTTAAGTTTGCTCAAGAAGATGGAGGAAGGGAAAATAGAGGCAAATGTTGTAATCTACAACACAGTCATTGATGGTCTTTGCAAATACAGACATGTGGATGATGCACTCAACCTATTCAATGAAATGGAAAACAAAGGAATTGGAGCAAATGTGATTACTTACAACTCCCTCATAAGTTGCCTTTGTAATTACGAAAGATGGGATGATGCTGCTGGACTACTAAGCGATATGATCAAGAGGAAAATCAACCCCAATGTAGTTACGTTCAGTGCGTTGATCGATGCGTTTGTGAAAGAAGGGAAGCTTTTAGAGGCTGAAAAATTGTACGAGGAGATGATCAAAAGGTCTGTAGATCCTAATATTATCACTTACAGTTCATTGATCAATGGACTTTGCATGCACAATCGTTGAGATGATGCCAAGCAAATGTTTGATTTGATGGTTAGCAAAGATTGTCTCCCAAACGTAGTGACTTATAGTACTCTTATAAATGGATTTTGCAAATGTAAGCGAGTAGAGGACGGAATGGAACTCTTTCGTGAGATGTCTCAAAAAGGATTGGTTGGCGACACAGTCACTTACAACACTCTTATGCAAGGGTTTTTTCAAGCTGGAGATTGTGATAATGCCCAAGAAATTTTCAAACAGATGGTTTCTAGTGGTGTGCCTTCTAATATTGTGACATACAACATTTTGATGGATGGGCTTTGTAATAACGGGAAGTTCGAGAAAGCATTGGTCATATTCAAGGATATGCAAAAAAGTTAAATGGAACCTGATATCTTTACTTATAATATCATCATTCATGGGATGTGCAAGGCTGGGAAGGTGGAAGACGCGCATGATTTGTTTAATAGCCTCAGCCTCAAAGGAGTGCAGCCTAATGTTGTAACCTACACTACAATGATCTCAGGATTTTGTAGGAAAGGTTTGAAGCAAGAAGCATATGCCTTGTTTAGAGAAATGAAAGAAGATGGGCCTCTTCCAGATAGCGGTACATATAATACGCTGATAAGGGCACACATCAGAGATGGTGACAAAGCCACATCAGCTGAACTGATCAAAGAAATGAGGAGTTGCGGGTTCTCTGGAGATGTGTCGACCATAAGCTTGGTCACTGATATATTGTATGATGGGAGATTGGACAAAAGCTTTCTGGACATGCTTTCTTAAAACAGTTTAGTCGTCCTCGAGAGAATAGTCGAGCAACCATGTTCACTGGAAAGCAGTATCTGTGAGGTGAATCAACTTTCTTCTTACCATGCTTTTTCTATTAGATTAAACGCATGTTCTGATGTTACAGGTGTCTATGCTTCACGAACATGACCGATACTGTTCTTTGTCATTCCCTGTTAGGTTGCAAACAAGAGTTGATCCAAACACCCTTGAAGAAGATTTCAGATATTGAAAGACATCTCTGGTTTGAGGGAGAGTTTCTCTTCTCCACATCCTCATGCTTTACGAGAATCTCTCTGCGGCATTGTAATGTCAATGGGAGCATATTTGTTAGAAAGTTTTCAGTATTTTTCAGTTGACTCGTGGAAAATATGGAGGTTTTGGGTGAATTTCCTGTAAATTGCAAAGGTTTTGGGTGAATGGTTACAAGTGATTTGGTGGTCTTTGAGGAGATGAAAAGAAAGATTTATGAGGATCACATTGTTTCTAATTAATGGAATTTGATGATAGATCAAAATAAATATGATTTATGAGGATCACATTGTTTCTAATAGAGTGGATTTATGAGAAAATATCTGTTACTTTAAGTATCTTACATATCATCATCAATGACTAGAATTGTTAATATAAAGTCATTGTTAATTTCGTGAAGTGGATTTTGAATTGTTAATTCTCCAACACAAGAAAATAATAAATAACTGAAAAACACGAAAAATGAAATAGAACAGATTCGTAATCTATGCCAAAAGGAAAAAAAAAAAAACAGATTCGTAATCTCTCGTATTGAGACAACTGAACCGGCCGATTTAAGAAGTCACTCTTTGTTTTGGAATCGGATTAAAAAGCAGAATATGGAAGCAGAGAAAATAATGATTCTGATTTGGAAAATGTAAATTTTGAGTATATATTGGTGAACAATTTTTGATATTTTACCCACAATTTTGAGTAGCAGTCTGTAACCAAAATTCTTTAAATTATTTTTTTATATTTTGTAAATGAGACGTTGCCATTGGAATTATGAAATTTTGAATTGTTAATTTCTCCAACACAAGAAAATAATAATAAATAAATGAAAAAACACGAAAAATGATAGTAATATAGGGTCATGAAATAAAACAGATTCGTAATTTCTCGAATTGAAACTACTGAACCGGCCGGTTTAAGAAGTCGCACTCTCCCTGTGAATCTCTTTGACTCTCTTCTCTCTCAGGGATCAAAGGCTCATATGTCCTTATTATTGTAAAAAAATTCTCTCATGTCCCTTTCTAATCTACATATCCTTCCTCATTTACAATTAATTTAATTTCCGATTTTACCATTTTCTATTTTTTATTATTTTTTTTTTTAAACTAAAATTAAAATAATTATTTAAAAAAAAAAAAAATCAGATTTGTTCTCTCTTTCCCGTCTACAATGAAACTAAAAAAACCAAATGATTTGGTACAACTGGAACAACTTGAACAACTATGTTT
>OVAY01001380.1:0-24598 GCA_900406395.1 Kernera saxatilis | reverse complement strand
TATAATATCCAGTGGTTTGGAGTTAGAGTGTGAGGCATATGGTAAACTTGCCTTCGAGTTTTATGACCGGTGGAAAGCACATAATTTTGGTTTCGTTGTTTGTATCCTAAAATTCGGGCGTGTGATTGACTCGGGTTATGGTTACTATTTTTTTTATCTCTTGTTGTTAATTTATTTATTTCCTTTATGGAAAGATATTATTGTGACCCAATATGTTTATCCAAACTTATTTAAGCCTTATAAAGATCATGAGTGACGATGATTGTTCTCGGTATATCATGAATCAATTGAACAATGTCCTAATGGGGTACTGGAACAGGGTTTTCTGCATTTTATTATTTTGTGTTTTAATGTTTTAAATATAACGAAATTACTAATAATTTAATTTTTATTTTCAGAATATTCGAGCTATAAGATATACCGAGCCCAACCCTTTCTGTTTATCTTTTTAATTTTTGTTTGTCTTTATGTTGTCTAAGACATTTGATCGTGTGCTCTTTTAAAAGAAAATAGCCAAATAGCCACCGTTTTATCTGTGGTAAAAACGTTAAATCTGTAGCTAAATTTGAAATAGCCACCGATTGCCACGGAAGAAATCGGTTGCGGATTGATGGTAGCTAAATAACTATCGGTGGCCAACGGTGGCTAGTAGTAGCAGAATAGCCACCAGCTCGCAAAGACAAATTTTAGTGGCTAAGTAGCAATTGATTTTGCAACCATTTAATCGGAGGCAGTTCGCAACTGATTTTACCACCGAAATTTCGTGGCTGATGGCGACGGTCTTGGATACCATAATAATAGTGGCTATTTAAACTTTGGCACTGCTTGCCACTAAGTTTTTGGTGAGTAGTGACGAACGATTTAGCCACCGAATAATCGTCGCCAACATAGCCATAAATTTGGCTACTGATAAAATACAAAAAATGGTGGTTTTTGGCTACCAATGTAGCAACTAATTTTAGTGGTCACCAAAATTTGGCCACTGAAATGTAGCCACCGTTTTCCTTCACCGATCTAGCTACTGCTTTCTATGGCTAATTTGAATTAGCTAGCTGAAATATAAATAATTAAATTATTTTTTGGTAACCTAAAATTATACAATTAAATCTAAATTAGATTCACAAAACTAAAAACATTTACATTAATCAAAATAATTATACACTAATCATACATTAAGACAATACCTAACATTAGTGTTTTGTTACACAACTAAAAAGAGAATTCATGCTTTCAAAACGATAGAAGCATTCATGTTCTCAAAAGACCGTAGATTAGGAAGACACATTCATGTTAAGTTTTCAAAAGAGTTAAGATTAGGAAGAGAGATTGTAGTCATCAATGCTCAAATCCAAACGACGAGGCTGCGATGTTACCGGTGTACGAGACAGAGGAGAGCGAGGAGGTTGGTGCTGCTATTCAGGTTGGTTGTTTGGCGCTGCACCTTTGGTGAGTGTCTGAACAAGGATGTTCAAAGTAGCTTGAAGTGTGTCAAACTTCCCACTCAAGTTGGAAACATGGGCATCAAGGGAAGAGACAGTGCCCCTCAATTCCGTGAACTCAATCTCGGACTGAGTTGGGCGGGAGGGATATTGTGTGGAAGATTTCGAATACTCGCCACGGTGATACTGAAGTGATCCTAGACCAAACCGGTATCCCTTTAGAAGCGGAACATGCTATGCGACATGAAAAATTGTTTGACGTTAGTATGTATTAAGCATAAGTATCCATAATATGCATTAGTCTAGAAGAATGCATAGTTGAGATATACAAGAATGGAAACGATAAACAAAGCAAACAAATTTTCAGAGGCTTAATAACCGTAGATCCAAGCTTTAGAAGCTCATATAATTCAAAAATCAAATCAATACAAACCAACACACGGAATCTGCAAGACATTATGAGATCCAAAAATAATCACTTAACATAAATTTTCAATTTGATGAACTAAGACAGCCAATATAATTGAAAATAACTAAGAATTATTTCAGAGAAGAAACAAGAAAATTCCAGAGAAGAAACAAGCAAAAGCAAAACATAAAACTTGTGCTAACCCTTTAACAAAAGTAAAACAAACCATAAACTATACCAAGCATCATGAAAGCAAAGCAAAATATTCATGAACTGTTTCAGTTATTAGAATAATTGACAATAAAAAACAGAAAACAAGTTGTGATTTACCTCATAGAATGCCTTATCCAACAGAATTGGAGTAGGTTATCCAGTTGACTCTACTTCGGTATCATCGGTGTCTTGTGTGTTGACATTTGAGTCGCCAAGTTGTATACTTCCTTAACGATTTTCTCCGCTTTCTTGTACACATACGTCCCATCCGATTTTGTGTGAGTCCGCTTAATCAAGTGGGGGATTGACGGCTTTATACCGTTATTTTCTTCAGTCTAAAAAAATATGTTAAATTATATGGTAAAAGATAAACAACTACCCATGTGTAATCAAAAAATTCTAGACATGAGTGTAAACCATCAGATTTTGAGTGAAAAACAAAAATTATATGTGAAAAGCTTACCATCTCATATTCAATCTTGGTGAACGGCTTTGAACCGGCAGTGTGGCAATGCTGACCATAGCCAGACCGCTCTGATTTTCTTACTACACTACAAGTTTTAGACTTCTTAATTGCTGGAGCCGTGTCCCACCGCTCGAGCAACAGATTCCAATCATCGTCACTAACAAAATCCGGCTTTTCTCCATTATGCTTTCCCATGCTGATAACGTTTCTTAACAAGTTCCTAAGCTGCTTGCGGTATAACTTGACAACGATGTGGCCTATCTGGATGTAGCCGAGGCTTGAGACGAGGAGCAGGAGACACCATTATTTCATCTAAGCTAGGTGGTGGAAGTTTAGCCGGGGCAGCTGAGGCTGCAGTAGAACCACCTCCCATGCTACCTGATTGAGTGCGAGTATGCCTTGCTCGAGGCACAGTACGTAGTGGAACTGATCTTGAAGTATTCATACTAGGAAAATAAAAAGTAGCTCTTTTTAGACATCAACAAAGAATAACTCTCCTGTTAGAGAAAGACAAAACAAAAGGGTTCAATTAGGTTGCTGTGATTTGTAAAATTAACCAAGTTATTAGTGTGAACTTGAAACTTCTATTAATGAATGTAAATGTAATCGAGCACGAGAATTTAAAAAAAAAAAGGTTAGTATTTTTGGTAAAGAGATGAGCTGGATGAGAAAAGTCCCAAAATTTTTATAACTTTGGTTTTATAGTTCAGAATCTTAACTTGACAGAAACACTAAACTCTCTTGTTACAGAAAAAGACAATAACTAAGCGCAATCAGAAATTCATAAGATCGATTTCAGAATCAACAACACTATCAGGCCCAAATTATTTTTAATCATCTATAAAAAGATGCTTTATAGTCTATACTACTAAATGTTTCAGAAGACAAACAAACATGAGTAACTCGTTATGAAATAGTGGGTGACAAAAACAGATCTAACATTCACAAGACAAACAATCATTCCAAACGTGATGANATTACCAATGTGATGAAATCGTGGATTTCAAAATGGATCTAACATTCATAAGAAAAACAAACAATCCAAAATTACCTTGAAGAGAGACTACGAGAGAAAGAGACGACGGCGGTGGGACTAGAGAGACGAGGGCGGTGGGACTAGAGAGACGACGGCGGTGGGACTAGAGAGACGACGCGGTGGGACACAAAGAGAGAAGACGGCGGTGGGAGTAAGAGACAACAGTGGTGGAAGAGACAGAGAATGGCTGTTGGAGGTAGAGAATGAGATTGGAGATGACGAGAGAAGGAAACGGAGATCATAGATGCTAAGAAGGGGAGAGAAAGAGACTCAGATCGGAGGTGGGGAGAAAAATCGCGACATGCAGCCGCCAGATAGTGAGGAAAGAAAATAGGGTTTCTCGTGGTGATGAAGATATGATAGGATTTTTTTTATTAATTTTTATTTTGGCCGTTTTTTAGCTACCATGTGTTAGTTGCTACGAAAAAGATTTGATGGAAAAATTTCCAGGCCCAAAAGTTACCCAAATTTAGCTAAAAATTTTGGTGGGCTTTAGACACAAATCTTAAAAAAATTACCGCCACCTAATCAGCTACTAGGCAACCAATATGTCAGTTGCTAAGTAAAAATTTTGAAAAAAATATATCTAATGGTTTTTATTAGCCACCGCCAAATCTCCATTTCGCCACCGAATTTTCTGTGACCAAATCAAGTCTTTAAATCCCAAACCACGTTTCTATAACATTCATTACTTGTACTCATTATGTAGACAAGTTCTTATATGCTTGTGTTTATGATTGTGAAATTATTTTTTTTTTATTTAATTAATATTTTTTGTAATTATGAATGTTAAATTTAAAATTAATATTATAACTAAACAAACCTAATTTTCTTATTAAATTTAATATAGCTTAATTAAACCAATATTCATTCAAATAAACTAAAAAGTGTGATTGTAGATAAAATATCACTCGAAATCGGTTGAAGCATAGCCCTCACCCTCACCCTCGCCCTCGTCCTCGTCTTCGGCTGAACCATTGCCCTCTTCTTCGTCGTCGGTTCCTTCAACAACTGTTTCACCATCATCAATCTCTATATCGTTTTATGTCTCTGATTCAACTGCATGGTCTCTTACTTAAACAATACCACTAATCACAACATCTGATTATGGTCGCCTTCTTCTTATAAAGCTAGTTCATCAAGCTTCGCAGCGGTATCCCTAAAACCACACGGAGTGACCTTACTTGCTGCCCACCACTCTTCACTACTTTTCCTTAGTCGTGGATAAGGGATGTAACACACTTGGTCAGCATGTTCATGAACAATAAAATGATCATACTTCTCATATCTTCTCTTAGGACATATCGACAATGCCATAAGCATTTTGACGTAGTCCACGACCATGTGTTTGGTCGAACCATGCACATCTGAAGACCATTTCTCTAAGACCGACTGCACCATAATATTCGATCATAAATATCTCCTCCAACAATCCAAAATACTCTGATGCAGCTGAAGTACCCCGAACACATACTCCGTAATTCATCGTCTTCTTTCCCTGCCCGTGTGCGTAGATGTGGAAGGTGTAATCTCGGGTAAAAAAGATTGGCCAGGACTTGTAACCTTGTTGTGGACCTTGTCGTAGTTGTTGTGGAAACATATCCGTCGGTGAATTTTTTTTCATTTTTCATCCAATGAAAGAAAATTCCTATACCTTCCTTCGGTAGTCTAAAAATCGGTACGGGAGCTTTACCATCTGGTAGAAGCTCTAACTCCTCCCGTCTACAAATCATCGGTAAATCCTTCCGCGATTTCAAGCTATCTTTAGTCCGCTTAGGCACATTCAAAACCGTATGCATAATATTGTCGAAGAAGTTCTTCTCAATATGCATAACATCCAGATTATGACGAAGTAGTTGATCATTCCAATATGGCAAATCCCAAAATATACTCTTCTTCACCCAATTATGGTATTCACCATAGCTTTCAATAGAACGATAGGGGTTTTCATGTCCTCTACCCCCACATTCCGCAGTTTTTTTAAGCCCTCAGTTTGGTTAATTCTCTCCTAGTAGACTTTTTCACCAGTTAACCAGGTCGGTGGCAGGTCGTTGATTATTATGTTTTTACGAAAAGATCTAACATTTCTCCAATAAGGATGATTACTAGACAGAAATGCACGATGACAATAAAACCAACAATGTTTCCTACCGTTTGGTAACCAAAAAGATTTTATCTCCTCTAGACAATACTGGCATGCTAATCGCCCATGCGTTGACCATCCTGATACCATAGCATATGCTGGAAAATCACTAATCGTCCACATCAAGGCAACATGCATTACAACTCCTCTATCAATGGTTGTAAAAAAATATCTAAACCTTTCTTCGGATGCTCCGGGCCAGGAACTAAAACTGATAGAAACAAATATTTTCTCTTCATGCATATACCAGGTGGCAAATTATAAGGAGTGACTATAACAAGCGATACCGAATAGTTCTTACTATGCATACCGCTAGGCTTCCATATGTTGATAGTCCTAGAAAGACATTCCGAGGTTCTAAGAAAAAATTAGGATATACCGGGTTAAAATGCTTCCACGCATTACCGTCTGAAGGATGTTGCATCTCGCATTCAGGACTAACATGCTCAACGTGCCATCTCATATGTGATGATGTCTGCTCTGATTGGTACAATCGCTTTAATCGATCTGCGATGGGGAGGTAAAACATCATTTGTTTTGGAATCTTCTTCCCAGAACCTCTTTAGAATCTTTCTCCCATAAACGATATTTCATCAATTCTCTATCAGAACCCTTCCAAAAAAGCATGCAGTAATCTTCACATACATCGATCTTGTAAAATGGCATCCCTAATACTTTTGCCATCTTCTTCGTGTTTGTAGTACGATTTTGGAGCTTTATTATCTCGTGGCAAATATTCTCTGAACGTTTGCGAAATTGCATCCACACAAACCACGGCAAGGTTATGCTCTGTCTTAATATGCATGAGACGGGCTGATAAAGATAACACAGACAATCCTTCTACACACCTTTTGTATATAGGTTCTTTTGCAGCTGCCAACATCTTGGAAAAAACTGTTGGAATCACCAATTGGCTCCTCGTAAGTACATTGAACTTGTGAGCGCATTTCCGGAAATGCATCATGTACCATGTGTTCATACGCATCACTTTCACCTCCATGATAGCAACTATCTTCATAACTTGTAGATGTATCTTCGTCTTTCGGTTGAATGACACTTATTGAAGCTTCGCCGCCAATAATTTCTCCGTGCGTCGTCCACAAGTAGTAGTTCTCCGTGAAACCTTTTAGAATATAAGTGATTCCCCATGGTAGTTGCATCAAAATGCTTCCTATTTTTACATTGAATACAAGGACATAACATAGTTCATTTCTCAATGTAAGATGACTCATTTTGTTCACAGTTGAAAAACATCTCTAACCTCGCAAAAAACGCATCAGATACACCATGCTTCACCGGATCTAATCTTTCATACATCCACCCTCTTTAAAAAAAATATATAAATTTCTTGTGAAAGAAATTTTAATAAATAAAGAGGAGCTATTTGATTAGAAGTGACAAGAAAGAGGAGCTCTCGGGTGATGTATATACCAAACAAGGCCACCGATAGCCACTGAAAATTCAGTAGCCACTAACGGTCATAAATATAACCGTTATTCTTCAGCCAGCAATAGTCACTGAACTACCGGTAGCCACTAACAGTCATAAATATATCCGTTAAAAAGTAAAAATTAGCTACCGTTTTGGCCACCACAACTTCTGTCGCTATTTAAATTCAAATTAGTAACTAATTTAGCCACTGGAATATTGTCGCTATAATAAAAAAACATTTAAATACTAAAAATTTGGAGCCACATAAAATTATGTTGCTAATCTGTGGCTGATTAGCCACAGATTGAATACCGATATAATCAGTGGCTAATCTGCTACCGATTAGCCACCAATTAGCCACCAAAATGTAGAAAACGTTTTTGTAGCTAATCGGTGACTATTCCGTGGCCTTTTTTAGCCACTAACTAAAAGCGGTAGCTAGATGGTGGCTAATTCGCTGTTTTCTTGAGAACAATAGAATGTCTATGTTTAGTTTAATATTTATGTTCCTTTTGGTTCATCACATTGCTTCGGGTGTCTAGCAATGTAACAACCTAAATAGGGTTTCCAACCCAACGGTAAAATCCTATTTTAGTGTAGAAAATACACTAATAGCTCTCCAATCGGACTACAAAAATCACACCATTTTAGTTCCATGCTACAGTGTCACAACAAATTTGGTGTAACACTATTCGCAACGCCAAACACTATTCACCTATATGTTGTTATGAATGTCTTATATTCGTGTGCTTGCATATATCTCGAAATTATTTGAAATAAATTGAATAAAAATGAAATAGGGTTTGATAGTGATTGATAACGTAAATTATTAATTGAATACCCTATGGGCTGTGCTTGATTTGGGTTATAGTGACATACAGTTTTTGTTATTTTCTATTATTTAATTGGACGAAAACTTTATTTTTTATATTAAATAATTAACCTTTTAGAAGACTTAGGTCTCTAGAAGCATATAGGATTTCAAGAATTTAGTAAGAATATCATAATTTCACTAATATTACGGGATTCGATTGTTATCCGTATAAATAAGGTAACAATGATATATCGGCTTTTATTAACAAACTAATACAATTATGCAATTATTTTTTCTTTCGCTCTTTGCTAATTATGTTTATACGTATGTTGCTATATATATTTGTGCAAATCATTTGTATCTCAACTGACAAATATTATGAAACACAATTCTATATTCTTTTCTATGGCTGGCTTTGATGATATTACAAGTCTGAGACCAATTTGTTCACTTCCATGGCGAATTCGAGTAAAAGTCTTGAGGAAATTTCGTCGCTACAATTCACGCGAAGAGACATTGGAACTCATTTTAGTTGACGAGAAAGTGATATTAAATGATACATTTATTTATTTATTTTATTTTGACTCTATTTCTTTTTTACTAACAAGCTTTGTATTTCTTTTCGCGATTGATTTTGGTTATGGTGACAAAATTAAAGCTTCGGTGTCAAAAGAGGTGATTACAAAGTATGATGATCAAATTGTGGAAGGTGCTTGCAAGTTGATTGTTAATTTCCAAGTCATTTTCGAAATTGGGATGTACATGCAACCATCACACATATATAGTAATGAAATAAAAGACTGCACTCACGTCAAGGAAATTCACTCTCGATTGGCTAGCAATTTTTTTGAATTTGTTAGTTTTAATAAAATTATTGACGGGTCTGTTGATACAACTTGATACAACAGTTGCTTTTGGTAAGTTTTGTTTATTGAGTTATATTCTACTTAGTGATTTCTTAAATAAATAGTTCAATGCCCTGTTTTTTTTTATGTCAGATTTAATCGGCGAGGTCATCCATGATAGTCACGTACTGTACGATGATTCATAATCGTATGCCATGGATTTTAACACGGTTACGACTCGAATACGTAACACAGAGTAATAATTTTAGATTTTGTTATTTAATTCTCCATGAAATACTTATAGATAATATCATCATAATGATTTATGTTAACAAATTTGGAAATATAATATCAAATCATACATGTAGGAATCGGCAGTTAACCTATGACATATGGGGTACAGTGGTTTATGAGCTTGTTCATATATATCGAAATTCGATTAATGTCAAACCTATATGTGTTTCACGTTTTACAAATATCTTGTATTCAAAAGGTAAACCATATTGTCATATTTTATACATTTTCCTTTATAAATATAGCATGCAAAATGTAAATAATTTATTTTCTTAATTTTTTATTTACTTCGTATTTTTCTGAAGGTGAACCGACGATTACAACTGCCAGTAGTTATTCAAAAGTTATGGTAAACCCTAGCATACCGGAGGTAGATAATTTTAAGTCTAAGTATGTTACCTTTTTTCATGTACATTACTTTGCTTTCATAGCCATAAGGCAATATAGGATTTATACTAAACAATAATCTTTTATTGTTTTTAGTTTACCAAATAAGAAAATTCGCTCTGCCAAGATGACAAGCAGTTCAACCAGTAATAACAAGAACTTGGTGGTATTGGATGTCTTTGAAGACAAGTAACACAATTTTGGAGACTTATGCATAATTATATGAATTTATATTTCATTTCTTTTTGACAATCTATTGTTAGTCATCTAAGAATATTGTATTTATTAAATTTCACGTATAATTATAGTTGAATAATCTCATTTATTTGCATCTTTTTACTGCGTATAACATCATACTCGCTGTCTCGTATTTTAACAAATTGAAATAAACACTCTACAAACAGCGATATGAAACAACAAACTTTAACATAAGTTAACCCCTCTTTGTATGAAAAACAGACCTTAATATTTGAATTCTATATATATATGCACCGAACAGAATCAATACAATTTTCGGAATGGTTTAGTAATATCAGAATATTAAATAGAAAAAATATCTATATATTTATTTTTGCTAATAGAATATAATATTATATTTAGCTAATGATAATGATTATAATTAAATAATAATGATTATATTATATTACTTTTTAATTATATGTCAAGTAATATATTGTTACAATATGTAAGATTGAGTTGTTAGACCAGAATCAGAATCAGGTTGCTGATTATCATGAATATATTTCTAAATATGAGATTGATTGATTCCAATATTTTTATATCTTTCTTTTTAGCATAAATAGTGTTTTTTTGCAGACCACGTAACTATTTCTACACAGAAATAGGAATTAAAATATTATATATTAAATATAATAAATTTTGATTAGTAACTTAAATGATGAATAACAGATTATTCGGTATTTTTTATCAAGTAATATATTGTTACTTTAAGTAAGATTGAGTTGTTAACGCAATCTGTTTGATGATTATTGTGAAGATATTTTATCGAAATCCAATTGATTACTTCGAATATTTTGGTATCATAGTTTAGATGTCGAGTTTGGTTAGTTTGCATATCACGTTAATAGATTCTACATAGATATAGGAATTTAATTATCTCTCATATAACATAATAAACAGTGATAAATATACTTCTATGACGCTTAACATTTTATTCGTTTGTATTAAACATATCTTAACTGTTTTGTTAACATGTATATTTTGTATATCTTCACTAATTATTTTGTAAATAATTAATCTGTTTACTACTCTATAAATATTAATCCAGATTTTAATCTCCTAAAACACTAAAAATACAACTCTATTCCATCCTCTCTATATTTATTTTCAATGTTGATCGTTCGCAAACAGTCCACATCGATTGTTCCTATCAATGAGATTGACCCAGACGATGAAAAACAAAAGATCAAAGTTCTCATTATTGTTCTTTGGAAATCGTTTAAAAAAGTTGGTGGAAATTCAATTGAAATGGTTTTACTTGATGAGGAGGTTAGTTGTATTCTATTTTTATTTACAAATATTTTATTATAGATCAACAAATTTAATCATGTTATATCTATATCTAGGGTACACGGATACATGCATCAGTCGAGGAGGAGCTCATACAGATGTTTCAAAATATCCTAAAAGAAAGATATTATGTTACAATATACGCTTTCCAGCTCGAAGATTACATCAACAAATATAGAACCAGTCCTCTCCCATTCAAAATAAATTTCTTTCGTACAATTGTTATAAAGCCTGTCAAGAATTTTCCTATACAAAATCTTGATAAGTATTTTCAATATTTCATAGTGATTCTGTAAACAAAGATATATTAATTGGTAATTTGATATTACGTTATCTCATATGTTAATATTATATTAAAAATTAATCATTAATATTAGCTTACGATCTTAAATTATTTATATTGATTTATTACAACAATCATTCTAGGTACATATGTGACTGGTCAGATCGTGAGCATTGGACATGTCGAGCAGCGAATCATAAAAGGAAAGAGTACACCAAAACTCGACATCGAGTTAAGAGACACGAAGTGAGTATAACAGATATGTTTATAGTTTCAAAATATATTAACTACAGAACACTTATTGATATTCTTCAGACAATATAGGGACGTGCGTCTGACATCTACTTTATGAGGAAATTATGCTACTAAAGTTATTGAGTATAAATATATGAACCCTAAGGCGATAGTCGTATTTGTTGCCGTCATAAAAAAATGGAAAGGTATCGTTTCTTCTTATAATTGATACAAATAAATAGTAAAAATAGTATTTTGTGATCTTTCTACCACGTATTTATTCAATTTTATTTATATATTTTAAGGTAACATGAGCAAATCTAATGCATTCAATTCCACCAAAATATAACTTAATCCACGACAGTGCAAGTGGAGCAGTGTATATCAATGTACGTCTTATTATTACGTTGTATTCTATATTTCCACTTAATTAAAATATATATACATTCCACTAAAATACACATTCTTAGTTGGATATATTAATGTTTTCAGGTTACCAAGTGGTAATCAAATTAATTATCACCTACCAAAATAATTCGGAGGTGTCGTTTAATTCTTCATTCTCTAAGCATGACAAATTTTTTGTGAGACATAAGAGAAAGACAATACTGATGATTAAAGATTTTACTGAGGTGATATCTTACAATAATTATCAAATTTTATCAATAACATTTAAGAGCATACTCTAATATAATATGGAAGGTTCTAATTAGGTTGGGAAATGCGTCTTAGTTGCAACCATTGAATTAATTGATTCTTCGAAGAAGTGGCACTATATGGCTTGCAGAGTTTGTAAGAAAAAGGTACAACCGTATCCAGATGATTCATATGATGTAGATGGAAACCTTCAGTACAACTGTGCTCAGTACAACTGTGCTCAGTACAATTATCAATCTATATATAATATCAATCCTATAAAATACATTCTAGAGGTACGTGTTCTTAATGGTTGCGTCTTTTTACTTAAAAACCATTTTTTTTATTCAAAGGTTACTTTCTAGAGGTGCGTGTTCTCAAAGGTTGCGTCTTTTTTCTTAAAACCCGTCTTTTTATTTAATGTTACATATTTTAAAATACATCTTAGGGGTGCGTGTTCTCAACGGTTGTGTTTTTTTGCTTAAAAACTGTCTTTTTAAGGTTACATCTAGGGGTGCGTGTTCTTAATGGTTGCGTCTTTTTGCTTAAAAACCATAAGGGTGCATTTTTTTAACGTGTCTTTTTGTTATTCGTTATGCACCATTCCGCTTAAAACCGTCTATTTTCTTAAAGTTTGCAACTTTTAGCATTTATATATTTTCGATTCTATTTATATCGTGTTGTATAACATCTTTTCATTTATGGATTATCACTTGAAGACGATTCTCACTTATAGGGAGTTTCACGAAAAGATGTTATTGATTGGTTTGAGTGAATATAATTGATTTAGAATCACGTGATCGGAAATGCACTTTATGAAATTCATATTGAGATATTCTTTCAACAAAGGTAATTCTTTGACTTAGTAGCATCAACCAATTATAATTTTTGTTTTTCTTTTTTTTTTTGCATTTTTTCGTTTCTCTATATATATTTTTGGTTTATGGTTCTTTTTTTCTTTCAATTTTTTGAACTTGGTATGTTCTTCGTCCTTATGTGAACAAACATATAAATTTTTATTTTATATAAATGTTTTTTGCTTATTGTCAACCACTAAATTAGATATCCATCTAAATAATTACTTCAGGGGCCAATTAGATTGTTATCACTTAAACCATATCTTATTGCGTTCAAATCCAATTACGTTAGTCCATTTAGAAATAAAAAAATAGAGTATTAATTATTATATCAAAACAATTGTTGGTTATTACATGTTTTTTAGGAAAGAGCATCGCTTTTCGGTTATGGAATGTTTTGTTTTGGTCTCTATGACTAATATTGGCTTTAAATTATATTGTTTGAATTTTAAAGATATGACTAATAAGATAACAGAGTAGCCTATTTTTTGTTCGGAGTTTGATGATCTTAGAAATTCGAAATTGTTATTTTTTCGCTTAATTTTAGTTTCTGCGCGACATCGCACGGGTTTCCGACCTAGTTATAATAATAATATTAATTAAATAAATTTTGATAGTGTTATTTAAATTATGATATACTTATTCGTGAAAGCTTTTGACATTTTTTTCACATATTATCTGATAATGAATGTCGTTGATGGTTCCGAAGAAGAAACCATTTTTTTGTTCGACAATGTTGCTGCAAAATTAATTGGATTTCCTGCATATGAACTAGCTCTTGAAGTGGCTGAGGTTATTCACTAATGTATCACTGTTGTTTCGTCATTTATGCATTTCAAGGTCATTTATCAGTTATAAACTAATATATTATCTTACTATTAACATAGGAGGATCCATCGTTCGTACCTCTTGCATGCGATAAACAACTTATTTGGATAGAAATCTCTGTTAAAAATAACCATAGGTGAGGATAATCTCAAGAACAACAAATCAGCATATGTTGTAGATCTTTTCTGGGACGATGAAGACATGATTAAAAGATTTGAGAATGAACAACAGAAGTTGTAACTGTGACATTGGCGACTATTTCTTAATTAATATACTTGGATTATATTATATTTTCATGTGTATCAAATAACGACTAGATTTTATTAGAATTTCAGGCTCCACTTATGCTGACGAGTGCTCCAGAGAATTCGGACGTGTCTAAAGGAATCATCAATTATCCCTTTATCCAAAACAAAATGTGTATCCATTGATGAAAGCCCGGGTGATGAGTAGACATCTGTAACAAAGAAGACAAAGTTGAGAGTGAAGTTGGAATCTCTCAAGGGAATTTGCCCAATTCATCATGTTGTTTTTTTTTTTGTTCGACATAAATTCATCGTTTTGTTTATTTTCCGTATTGTGTTTTTTCTTTTTTAATTATTCTATTAATTTGGATATTCATCAACATCTTTACATTCATTGTTTTTTAAGGGTATTTACAACTTTTGAATTAAACGTATTTTATTTTTGAACCAAATTCGTATATTGGCTTAGTAGTGAATAGAAAATGTATGGCCCAAACTAGAATGCATTTGGAAATTCGAGACGATCCAAGACCATAACCCTAATATATGTGATGTATAATACATATTGTTATTGCATTTGTAACCAACATTTCTTCAGATAAATTCTTTAGCATCACCGTCTATCATCTCAGAAACTCTATACCAAAACAGATTTACCCTAAGTCCGTTGTTAATAAGTGCTTCAAAACTAAAGTCCTTATTCTTACTTATATATTTTGTAAATCTATCTCATGGCGTTTGTTTTGCAAAACAATTGCAAACACATTCCTTTGCCGTGGGGTACTTTTAGGAATTTATGGGAAAGGCAACTGACTTCAGATTAGGATGCTTCCCGGTTATTTTATTAACATAATCATAAGAATTATTTTCTTCATTCGCACATTTTATAGAATTAAAATTGTATTATTAGTGTGTATTGTTTACCCATAAAATGCCATAGGAGAGTACTGAAAGATTAGTAAAAAACATTGAGTAGTGAAAGATTAGTAAAAAAACTTATGTAGTTTGGGAATTACCGGCGAATAATATTGAATTAATAAATTTTTCGTTTTTATCTGGATCCTCTACGTGCAAACCTTTATTAGGAACTGATTTGGTATATACTTTTGAATAATTTAGTTTAATTAAAGATGTTGAATCCAAAACAATCTGGGACAGATAGATACTATTTTCGTTTATCTTTTATTTGGGACTCTAACTAATATCTCTTGTAGTTAATTTTAAAGATTTATACATACAAGAACGAAACTTCTTTTGACTACGTAATATCGCATCTTCATCTCAAAACTGAAAAAATGAAACGAAGAGCCAATGAATAAAACAAGGAGAACATAGATTCTTTGCCACCACTTCGCAAACGGGGTTGTTTGTATCATATATATTTTTTTATTATCTTTGCTACATAATAAAAACAAAATTCTATATACACTGACAGGAGGGACACCTAGAAAGTGAATATTAATCCATCCAATGTATACTCCTCCACTATTACACAAGATATTGAAAACTCTAACAAAGAGAACGCAGAAGCTTCACCTCCCCTTCGTAAAGGTGAGTACAATAATGTTATTCGTATATTCATTTTAATAAATAACCTTATTAATATTATCATCCAAAATCAGTTGGGAGACCTAGAGTTTTGGCAAATATTAGCTCATTCAACAATATTTCGAGGAATGTTTTGCAAGAAAAGATGCTGCTCAAAATACATCACCACCGCTTCGCAAATGTAAATATTGCAAATTTACTGCGCTTAATATATCAGATTTAGGTTGACAAAGAATAGTACTATAATAGGTGGTCGACCTAGAAAACAAACAGAAACCGCTCCGGTGGTGTTGACTAACTCTATAGTCGAAACCGCAACACTTAACGAAAGTGAAAACGTATAACCTGCTCACAACCAAGCTAAATTAATATTATATTTATATGGAAAAAAATAGTGGATTATGCAATTCACATTAGTCTAACGTTATTAACAGACGGAAGAAGGACAATTATCGAAAGAAGAAGACAAGTAATAGAGAAAAAACGAAAGAACCTGTTAAGCACACCATCTCATCTGGTATGCTATTTTTTGTCTAATTAAAATAGATAGTTACAACGTAAATGATTTTGTCTAAATATTTATCTCTTAAAGATTTGAGTACTATCACAAACCTTTCACCATTCTCTGAACACTCTGAAAATGATATCGGAAGTACCTTTGGAAGTATAAACAAAAGTTTGTATTTTTTTATTACTTATATTTCACAACATAAATATGACATATTTATCGGAAAACTTAAATAAAAATTTCTATAGGCAGAGGCTATATTAAATACGATGAATTTAGAAGATTTTATGGTCTTTGTTGCGAGTGATTCAGATTACGAGGAAAAGTTTGATAATGAAGATATAAAAACTGATGTTCTTGAATATTTCTATTTATTACATTTCGTTTAAAACACATGTATTTCAATTACGTTGTAGATAATCAATCGCCGCAACGGGGTAATCAACCACCGCCAGATTATGGTATATCGGAACATGTTGAGGGTCAATCGCCTTCCCATGAATATTCAACATATTATCAACCCGAGGCTGATAACGATATTAACAAACTGAGAGAGATTGAAATACATAAATTGAATAAGTCTGCTCAAAATGTGAAAGCTTTGGATGAGTTTATTCGGATGAGAAACTCTGCGAGAATTTTCAAACCATTAATTGCAACAAACTGTATATATTTATTTATACGTCATAAATTATTTATGTAATTGATTTACTGTATTCGATCTGCGTATCCCACGTGTTATATCATTACAATATTTATATCAGGTTATAAGTACGAGAGAGATCCACTGTACACGTGTTCGTACTGTTAAGCCTATATGTGGTTTGGAGAACGGATTAACAAAATAGTCAAATCTAAAAAACTAGAATTCACAATGTGCTGTAAAGGAGACAAATTGAATCTCCTACGATCCCATGTCTGGGTGGTTGTTTCAGCAATTTATGGTAGATGTCTACACAATGATTGAGACTAATCCGTTATGTTATCTGGCTGTAAATCAGAAGAATATTCGGTCAGAAAATAATGAAACTATTGAAAAGGCAGCTGATCAAGGAGACTGTGATATTTCTAACAATGGGAAACAAGTTTTTATACCTTCTTCTTTCAATGGAGGTAAAAGGTATATGATCCAGCACTACCTCGATGCTATGGCTAGGTGCAAGTACTTTGGTTATCCTGATCCTTTCTTTACGGTGACTTGCAATCCTAAATGGCCTGAAATCACAAGATATCTAGAAAAGCATAACTTAAAGTCGGAGGATAGACCAAATATCTGTTGCAGAATTTTGAAGATGAAACTCGATGGTCTTATTCACGATATATGCAAGAAGGGAAAAATGACACTTTTGGAGAAGTTATTTATGGTACAAATAATGTAACCTATTTTCATGCGTTCTAATATTGTCATTTGTATTTTATTCCTTTATATATAAATTATAATAATATTTCTAAATATATTTTCTCATATTCTAAATATATTCTCTCATTTCAGCGATGTACACAATTGAGTTCCATAAACGAGGGCTCCCTCAAGCAAACATAGTATTGTTTTTGCATCCAAACTCAAAGTTACCGACTGGTGATGACATCGACAAATATCTCAGTGCAGAAATTTCTGATAAGGAAGACGAATCATATTTATACAAGATTATTTCATAGAACATGATACATGGTCCATGTGGACCTGCTAACATAAACATAACGACAAATGTTCTAAGTTGTTTCCCAAAGCTTTCAGTAATGTTACAAAAGTTGATGATGGCGGTTTTTCTATATACAAACGGCGAGATGATGGTAATAGTAGATACGTGGAAAAAAGGCTAAACCTGTGACAATGGGTATGTTGTTTCATATAATAAAGATTTGTCAAAGATTTATCGTGCTCATATTAACGTTGAGTGGTGCAACCAAACACGCTCTATCAAGTATCTCTTCAAGTATATTAATAAAGGACCAGATTACGTTAGAGCATCCCTACGAGACAAGGACGAGGCAGATGAGATTAAGAAACATTTCAATTGCAGGTATATTTACATACACATTCTATTGTATTATTATGTTAACACTAATCACACGATATTTATTTGTAATAATTTTGCATAATTCCAGATATTTATCTACATGTGAATCTACTTGGAGAATTCTTGCTTTTCCTACAATTATAGAACTACAGCGGTTGACAGGGCCGGCTTGAAGGGAAAGGGCAATAAGTGCGATGCCCCATGACACATAAAAATAGGGGGCCCATAGTAAAAAAAAATTTATTTTGGCGGTAACAAAATTTTTTTTAGGGTTTTATTATTAAATATTTTTGATAGTATTTAGTCGTTTCCGTTTCCCAAATACGCAAACGGAAAACAAAAACGCTTCATCTCCTCTCTAATCTCTACACAATTCTTTCTTCTTCTTACCAAATACAGGATCTCCACAGCTTTTTAATATCAATTCAAAGCTTGCATCGTTTTTTTTTTTTGGTAAGTTTTCAATTTTAGGTTGTTAGTCTCTATTTTAATAATTTGCTTCTCTGTTTTTGTAAGTTTTCAATTTTGCTTTCTTAAGTACAACTGATTTTTTTACTTTATTCAATTTCAGGTTTATGTTAATCTTCTGGAAGTTCCGATTCTATCCTAAATCGAGGTGCTATTCTTCCTTTTACTTGGCATTTAGTTCATATCATGTCGTTACTTGGATGCCAAAAGATAAAAAGGAAAAAGGAAATAGAATTGTTTATTAAATCACAAAAAGGTGCATTAGATAAATTTGTGACAAAAGTGAGTTCTAGTGAAAATCCCTAATCTGGTAGTACTAATAAGAATTTAGTTTCTCGATCAAATGATCATTGTGATGATGACACCAGCCACTTGAATAAGCATGATACTGTGCTAGATGCATCAAATGTCGAATGTTTGAATGTCCCTGAACAACCAAATTCTTTTGTTAATATTTATGATCCTACGTGTTGGGAAAACCTTGAGAATAAAATGAGAGATCTTTTGGTTGAATAAGGGCCTAAAAGAGAAAGGATTCTTAGGTTTCCTTTTGATCAGAGTTATAGACGTTTTTCATATGAATATTATTCTAGGAAATTGAGTAATGGGAAAACTAGTGATAGAATTTGGCTTGTTTACTCAAAACATGTGGACAAATGTTATTGCTTTTGCTGCAAATTGTTCAAATCTTGTGGTTGCTTAAGTTCATTAGCTAATGATTGATTAAGAGATTGGAAACATCTTAGTGAGAGACTTAAACATCATGAGAGAAGTGTAGATCATATGATTAACATGAACATCATGATAGGAGTGTAGATCATATGACTAACATGAAAACTTGGAATGAGCTGAAAATTAGATTGGAGAAAAATCTAACGATAGATAATGAACTACAAAAAATAAATTGAAAAAGAGAAAGAACGTTGGAGGCTTGTTTTAGCAAGAATAATTGCTGTTATGAAATTTCTTGTTAAACGAAATTTAGCATTTCGAGGAAAAAATGAAAAACTTTACCAAGATAGCAATGGAAATTTCTTAGGAGCTATTGAAATGATAGCAGAATTTGAGTTGATAATCCAAGATCATATTAGACGGATTCAAAGCCATGAAATCCATCACCATTATCTTGGTCATAATATTCAGAATGAGTTTATCTCTCTTTTAGCTCATAATGTTCAACTTTCCATTGTAAAAGTCATTAAAGAGGCAAAATATTTTTCGGTCATTCTTGATTGTACACCGGATGTGAGCCATCAAGAACAAATGACTATGATAGTATGATGTGTGAGTATGTCGAATAAAAAAGTATGAGTGGAAGAGTACTTTTTGGAGTTTCTAAAGGTAGATGACACATCCGGGTTAGGACTCTTTGATAAATTGCTAGATGCTCTAAAGTCTCTTACTCTTGATGTTGATAATGTGAGGGGTCAAGGTTATGACAATGGTTCTAACATGAAAGGAAAACATCAAGGTGTTCAAAAACGATTTCTTGATATAAATCCAAAAGCGTTGTACATGCCATGTGCTTGTCATAGTCTTAATCTTGTGCTTAGTGATATGGCTCATTCATGTGTGAAAGCTATTTCTTTCTTTGGAGTATGCCTTATTTTCAAGTTCTACAAAGAGATGAAAGATTTTGCTTGACCATGTTCCTTGTTTTACGGTGAAATCTTTATCTAATACTCGTTGGGAAAGTCGAATCAAAAGTGTTAAAGCTATTAGGTTTCAAGCTCCACAAGTAAGCTTAGCTTTATTGGAATTATATGAATCATGTGATGACGCTATGACAAAAAGTGATGCTGAAAGTTTGATCATAGCATTTGATAATTTTGAATTCTTACTTGGCATGGTTATTTGGTATGAAATTTTGTTTGCTATTAATTCGGTGAGTAAGAACTTACAATCTAAATCTATGTGCATTGACAATGCTTTAAAACAGTTAGAAGGTGTTGTTCTGTTTTTTGAGAAGTTCAGACTTGAAGGGTTTAATTCTAGTTTGAGCATAGCTAAAAGTATTGCTCGTGATATGGATGTTGATCCTATATTTCCAAAAAAGCGTCGTATCTTTAGGAAAGAACAGTTTGATGAAACTGATTTTGGTGAAGAATTACAATCGGGTGAGGATGCTTTTAGAGTTAACTACTTTTTAGTTGTGGTGGGCATGGCAATAACTTCAGTCAAGAACAGATTTGATCAAATGACGAATTTCAAAAGTGTTTTTGGGTTCTTACTTGATTCAAGAAAATTAAAGGCATTAGATGAAAGTGAACTTCGAGAACATTGCACTAATTTTTACAAAACTTTTTCTCATGGTAGTTCGTCGGATGTTGATGCAAATGATTTTTATTCTGAATTGAAAATGGTGCAAATGGCTTTACCTGAGGTACCTATGGAACCTAGTGAAATTCTTGAGTTTGTTGAAAATGTGGGTATGGGTTGTTATCCGAATGTTTCAATTGCATATCGAATTCTTTTGACTACGCCTGTGACTGTGGCCTCAGCGGAGCGAAGCTTTTCAAAATTAAAGATACTGAAAAATTATTTAAGATCTTCGATGTCTCAAGAAAGATTGAACGGTTTAGCTATTTTATGCATCGAAAAGAACATGTTAGAGAGTACTGATTTTGAAACTGTTATTCATGATTTTGCATCGAGTAAAGCTCGTAAAAACCGTTTCTTATGAACATCTTTTATCTTCCTAGAATGACTACTGTTTTTTTTCAGATTCAAGAGGGCGTATATTTCACGGTGTAAGATCTTTGAAGAATCCAAACACTGTAAGAAGAGCTATGAAGATGGAAGAAAGAACACAAAGAATAGCTCTGTTTTTTTTGTGATTCTGCTGTTTACATTTATGAAAAAATGTTGAAAGATGAGTCGTTGTTTCGACTTGTGTTGTTTCTTTTTGATATTTTGGATTGTAACAACAATTTCATATATTGCATTTTTTCAATGTTTAAGGGGGCCTATTTTTCAGTTTTGCCTCAGGGTCTATAAAATGTTTGAGCCGGCCCTGGGTAAAAACCTTGATTTCAACGATTGCAAGCGTTTTAACCACTTTACCAACTTCTTTCATCTTTATAGCAGCTAACAAAAGCATCTTATCAGGCCCTGGCAAAAACAAGTGTGCAAAGGTGCAATAGCGTATGATCCATAATTTTTGAAAAAGGACTACTTGCAAAAAAAGCCCATGTTTTAGAAAAAAAACATATAAAAGGATACAAATTGGAAAAATAATAATAATAATATGCCCCAGATTTTCAATAAAAAGGCCCTGATTTTAATTTNAAAATTTTAATTTGAATTAAAAAGTCTTCCCCCCAAAACTGCAAAAAGACCAAATTTTTTTTTTTTTTTTTTTTTTTTTATAAAAGCTTCAAAATAGCCTAAAAGTTAGAAGAAAAAAATTGATATTTTCTTTTGTTAAAGGGTCAAAAATACTTTTTTATGCGTAAGGACTTTTATTTATCTTGAACAAAGTCTCAATAGGCAGTTGACAAAAAAAAAAAAGGTCTCCATAGGCAAAATCTTTAATCCATGCTAAAAAAATAGTTTTACCTCTTTCAAAAACGTATTTGATGGACATAGTTTTATGAGAAATTTGCTCAAACAATTTTCAAAAGTACTTATATTACTATAACAATCTCCTCCAAAAGGTGTTTACTCAAACAACCTTAATAAGTTGAAAAAACACATTTAAACCTTACAAAGTATTAACGAAAATACCATTTTGAATTATATTTTTTGTAAAAAATAAAAATTTATAAAACTCAAAAAAATCAAAAAATTTTTAGGGTTTCATTTTTGTTTTCTTTCTCTCGCGACGCCGCAAACGACGCCTCAAGCGATTTTCTCCCTGCAGAGGAATGGTTTTCGGTGCTGGTCAATGGGGTTTGAGGTCTCGCCGTCGACGGCGGTTGTGATTATACGGGGATTTTTCCTCTCCTTTTTGCTTCGATTCTCTGTTCGTTTTAGATTTAGGGCCGTCGTAGATTTGCAGAGGTTCGCCACGGTGGTTTGCAAAAGGAGTTTCGTGGTGGATTTCGTCGGTGGTGGTGGTGGATTTCGTCGGTGGTGGTGGTGGATTTCGTCGGTGGTGGTGGTGTCTCATGTAGTGGTAGATTTAATTTGGCGTGTATATGAATGTTTGGTAGATTAAATTGGACGTGTATATGAATGTTATGGTAGATTTAATTTGGCGTGTATATGAATGTGATGGTAGATTTAATTTGGCGTGTATATGAATGTGATGGTAGATTTAATTTGGCGTGTATATGAATGTATGGTAGATTTAGTAAATTGTTTGTTATAATTGATGGTAGAGTTATAACCTTGTTGTTGTATGTGATGGTAGATTTTGTAAATTATTTTGTTTNTTAATTTGGCGTGTATATGAATGTGATGGTAGATTTAATTTGGCGTGTATATAAATGTATGGTAGATTTAGTAAATTGTTTGTTATAATTGATGGTAGAGTTATAACCTTGTTGTTGTATGTGATGGTAGATTTTGTAAATTATTTTGTTTTTTTTTTCATTGTAATTAAATTCATTTCAGCTACAAAGTTATTCTTTTAATGGTTATGTAACGACAAAAATTATGCTCAGATTAGTTTTACTTCTGCTATGAGATCATGTGGTTGTAAAAGTAGCAATTAAATGTGGTTAATGATATTGTAACATTCAATATAGACAAGTTTTACAATTGTGTTTGGTTACATGGAGATCTCACTCATTTTTTGTCTAAGTTTTACCCGTAATTCCAACAACTCAATCCACTTCAAAATTTGGTCAAAGCTTCAAGATCCATCGACCAATCAAACATTAGAAAAGAATGGTCGAAACAGAATAGAAAAAACTCGAGCCAACTCAGAAATATCTGATGAGGTTTTCCACGGTCCAAATGATAGCTCTACCGAGCAACTGTAACCAAATGACCTGGGCTTCAAATTTTCTCCAGAAATCCATTATTCTAAGAAGATTGATCGAGACAAAACTAGAAAAATCCGAGATGATTAAGAAAAATCCAAGGATAGAAACAACAGTAGATTTAACATATGTTATACAATAAAATGGTAGTAGACTTATTAAATAGTTACAGTAAACTTATTACTTCGACTATCACCTTAATCCACTTCAAAATTGGATCAAAGTTTCAAGATCCCTCAACCAATCAAACATTTAGAATAGAACGGTCAAAACAGAATAAGAAAAACTCGAGCCAATTTAGAAATATTCGAGGAGGTTTTTCACGATCCAAATGAAGGCTCCACCGAGGAATTGGACACAAATGACCTGAGTTTCAAAGTTTCCCAAGAAATCCATCATTCTTAAAAAATCGATCGAGACAAAACTAAAAAAACTCAGCCAATTTAGAAAAATTCGATGATAGAAACGACAGTAGACTTGATATATGTGTATACAATAAAATGGTAGTAGACTTATTATATCGTTATAGTAGACTTATTATATCGTTATAGTAGACTTATTATATCGTTATAGTAGACTTATTATTTCGACCATCACTTCAATCCACTTCAAAATTGGGTCAAACTTTCAAGAAAATCGATCGAGACAAAACTGTAAAAACTCGAACCCACTTCTCATAATGTATGACAAATTGATATATTGCAGAAGACTTATATTATTTACGCAGTAGACTTATCTGGATACTCTTGATCTGTTTAGTGGTATTCTTGCAATTCTGGAGATTCTGAAAGGACATTCTCGGAAAAAATTCATTTTTAGAATTTTAAAAATCTGCCACCATTTATCTATATTAACTCTACCATCCTAAATAAATCTACCATGCGAAGGTTATTATAGTAAGACAAAAAAATAGACCTAAATCTACTGCTGAATTATATATCTACTGTAACGATGGGTTAAATCTACTGCAAAATTATTAATCTACTGTAACTGAAAATAAAACTACCATCGCTACGAGGTTAGTCTAGTAATTTT
>OVAY01001379.1:0-30334 GCA_900406395.1 Kernera saxatilis | reverse complement strand
TGGATTTTGAGATTTGGAATTTTCATTGAAGAAGATATAAGTTTTTTTTTTTCATTATATGCAGCGGGTCGCGGGTAACCCGCCAGACCCGTTTGATTTATGCGGGGTGGGTGCAGGTATCCAAATTGCAACTCGCGGATTAAGCGGGTTATTTTTTCACGGGTAAAAAAAATCCAAACCCGCTGCGGGGCGGGTTATGCGGGGCGGATCCGACCCGCATGACAGGGATAACACTATAGCATACATCCAAGGAAAGAAATTGGAAAAACTTACCTTTGATGATTGGAGCGATTGATTTGATCGTAAGCTCCTCAAATCGATTTGACATAAACCATGCAAGAGAAGACACATTTGTGAGATTTTAATATGTGCACTGAGAAACTAACAATCTAGAAGGCAGAGAGATAAGATCATACTGTTAGTACCTTGCAGTGAAAATGTGCTCTCTAAGACCCAAGAATCGTACGCCTCAAGAAGCTTTTGCAGCATTTGAAAGCCTTCCTCCTCCATGTAGTTGTTATCCTGTTTTCAAATCTTTTAGAGGTTAAGAGTCTCCCATGGCAATCATTCTTTTAACTAATCATAACCATAAATGACATTCATCAGAATCAACAATGGTTTCAATTGCTTCTGAGATTGGAGTGAAGAGTAGAAAGAGAAGACAAAAAGAGGAAAAAGGCCAACACTAGCTCTGTTTTCTCCTACAGAGTTCTGTTACCACGTTTTGGTCTGTTTCAACTTTCAAGCAAAGCACCAACGCAAAAGTAAAAAGAAAAAGAAAAGATATTAGACTTACAAATTCCTATGAATTGATTGTAAAGCATGAGCTATATTGTCGAGTTCCATCATTCACTTTCCCTCTTAGTTGCTCACTTGGCAGTGACATCCATTCTTCGTCTTGTGTCTTCTATCTTTTGCTCAAATCTCGACAAACAAAAAGAAGCAACTCAGGTAATCCATAACGGTTATATCTATATTATTAGGAAGCTTAGCTAGGATGTTAGTTAAAACAGTAGCCGAGCGGGAGAAATCTCAATTATGGCAATCCAATTCTTATGCAATGAATGAGTTAAGAAACTGAAAATTTTGAGATTTCCTTAAAAATTAAAAGCACAAGAGATCACCTGAAAACTACTAGACTTCCATTGATTCCTTCGAAACTTATTGTAATCAATCCTCTTAAGTCAACCACCGAGAAGATTAATAACTCAGCTAAGACCTGAACATAGCAAAAACAAAAACCTATGATTTGTTTGAGCATTACGAGGTCAGAATAACACTCTTACTCTTTGGTCTAATGGCGCATACAGAGCAATTGTATAAAGTTATATTCAAGATGATGAATATGGGTTAATTTATAAAACTACTGTCTTTTCTGATTCATGAAATTGTGCAGAAAGCAATTGAGGACCAAGCAAGCAACTGAGAATCCAAATTAACAAAAATATCAGATCATTGCAGAAAGATAATACCTATGAACAGAAAACACATCTAAAACCACAAGACTAAAGAGTGATTACATCGGCACAATTGAATTCAACATAACTAATCAAATCACAGTTTCAATCCCAAAATCGGAAAGAAAAGAGAGAGCGCAAATCCAAATGATATCTAATGTTATACTCGATTTCACAATCTAATCCGTCTAAGATATTAGATCAAATCAGTTGATACAATTTAGGGTTTTTCACTATTCGATGGAGGAGATTACCGATTACGCTACCTGAGTTTTCGTCGTGTTCATGGCTTGATGAAATCAACTCCGGTGACTCTCCGAAATGGTTCTCTTGGTGTGCGTAAGCGACCTCGATCATCATGATGAAGAAGAAGAGAAATTTGAGAGATTGGAGAAATTTTTTTGAAAATCTGTGAGAATCGATTAGGTTTAGAGAGAATTTAAAGGACCCTTAACGATCTAATTTTTGTAAAGTTACCGTTGTATTATCAAAAGCTTCGGATGCGTTACGAGAAGAGTTACAATTTGAAAAATTTGAAAGATTGGAGAATTTTTTTTTGAAAATCTGTGAGAATCGATTAGGTTTAGGGAGAATTTAAAAGACTTTAATTGTTCTTAACGGTTCAATTTTTGTAAAGTTACAGTTGTATTATCAAAAAGTTTCGGATACGTATTTAGAATTAAGTGAAAGATTATTAGACTATTAGGCTCTTTTAATGGGCTTATAAAAAGGTTCAAGTGTGCTATTGGCTCAAATAAAATTTACAAAAAACAAAAAAAAACTTAAACCAAAACCTAAGCGTATTTAGAAGTTCTTATATCTATGGACTCTATTTCAATTTCATGTAACCTCTTGAACTCATTACTTAGCATATATTTCAGCATCTGATTTTGGAGCAGCTAATAAATTTTGATGCATGCATATAGAATCGAAGTTTTTTTTTTTGTGACCAAAGACAAAACCGAAAGAGATCAATGATCAAAATGCTGGTTTACATGGTTAGCAAATCAGCGAACACAACGGAAAAAAAAAAAAAAAACAAGAACTGCTCTTAGCCACAAGAGGCTATGAATTCAAAGTTCTTTTTATAACAACAAAGTTCTTTATTCGAAAACAAAAAGCTCTTATCATCCATCACTCACTGATTAAACCGGCTGAGAAAAACCGGTTTAAGAGAGGCATGAGTAAGCAAGGTCCTTCTCTTCCTTCAACTCTTCTGCTGTCAAATCCATCTTCTTCCTCGATACTTCATCAATCGGTAAACCTTGTAAACAACAAACAACACACATCAGAACAATTTACAAAACATTGTGATTTAACTTTGGTAGTTTTGGTTTCAAGAAAATCTTTGTACCTTGGACAATAGTCCACTCTCCGTTACGGCAGGTTACAGGGAAAGAGTAGATAAGTCCAGCTGGAACTTTGTATGATCCATCTGAGTATACTCCCATTGAAACAAATGTGCCCTGAGAAAATTGAATCAAAAGAAGCTATTTAATGTTTGTTTTAGTACACAAAACAATCAAATGATTTGAAATCGAACAGTAGTATGATGAACCTCGGGGGTTCCAAGGACCCAATCACGGATATGGTCACAAGCTGAGCTAGCTGCAGAGAGTGCACTAGATAGCTTCCTGGCCTTGATAATGGCAGCTCCACGTTGTTGAACGGTGGCGATGAACTCTCCATTCAACCTACAACATTCGTCTAACAAATTTGAGGATCGCATAGACTAATTTAGACTGAGATATTAAAGGGGTTTTTAAAGTTTTATACCACTCGTCGTCCTTGACTAGCTCACGCACAGGCTTCTCTCCAGAAGAAGTCTTGACTGTAGCGTGGTTGACATCTGGGTATTGGGTAGATGAGTGGTTTCCCCAGATAATCACGTTCTTCACATCAGACACTGGCACGCTTAACCTCTCAGAGACCTGTCCCAGTGCCCTGTTGTGGTCAAGCCTGGTCAAACAAGTGATGTTCTTCTCCGGGATCGATGGTGCAAATTCCTTCAGGATCAATGCGTTGGTGTTTGCAGGGTTTGCAACGACCAGAACCTAAACAATGCAGGAGAGGACACGTCTTAGCGAACTTTATATTTCATTCACAGAAAAATCTCAGAAAAGAAGATTAACTTCCTTTATTTTCTGCATAATGGCTATAAGAAATGATTCGAAAGACTTAGCACCTTGCAGTTTGGTGCGGCATGCTTCTCCAAGGCAGCAGCTTGAGACTTGTAAATGGAAACGTTCTTGGACATGACATCTTTCCTTTCCATTCCCTCTTTCCTAGGGAAACCGCCAACCATGACAGCAACATTGACACCAGTACACGCTTCAACGGCATCAGTTGTAGCAACCACACCTGTCACGGGAAAAACGCCAACATCACATTTCGACCTCGAGCAACAAACCATCTTCGATCAAATAAGTGCAAAGATTCACACTAAAATATGTTGAGGAACCTCTAATTACCTTTCAGAAGAGGGAAAGCAGCATCGATCAACTCCATTTTCACACCGTTCAATGCTTCTGCTGCAGGAGGGATATCAAGCATGTGGAGGATCACAGGCTGGTCTGCACCAAGCATTATTCCCCTTGCAATCATAGGGACAAGAGCATATCCGATTTGTCCTGCACAGTTGTAGAAAAACACTTAAAAAGATGATCTAGACACAAAACTACATATCAAATCGCTAAACTAAGGTCGCAAAATCAAAACAAAACCAAAGCTGCGTAACCCAGAATGACCAAAATCCCTCGTAAAATCAGATCATTCTTAAATATAATTCACCAAAAATGGCAATTTCTTCAAGCAAATAATAGATCTCACATGTAGCAGGAACCACAACTATACTTTTCTAAAGCGAAACAGAGATCCGATACAGATCTCACTAAAGGATCCAAATATACTCGACTCTTAATCTATAATTCACTGATCGAAAAAAATTTCGGATTAGCAAAACTATCGTGCTTATGTAGAGATCTGACGATACGAATCAATAACTTTGCGTTCGTTAAACCAGAGATCTGATACCAAAGATAGAAGACACAAGATCGGAGAAATATGAAGTTTACCTGCAGCTCCTGTGACAAGAACATGAACTGGTTCCTTCGCCATCTGATCGGGATCGGAAAATATCGCCGGAGAAAAAAGGGATCGTGATTTATCAGTCTTAGAGAGAGAGAGCTTGAAGGCGTGAAGCTGGTCTGTGGGTTTATTTATTAGTGAGCTGAGCTCAGATCCATGGTGTGATGCCACGTCATCAAATTATCTCGAACGTGGAGATTACGGTTATCGTATAAACTACTTTAATGGGCCGAGTTTTCCTTAAATGAAGCCCAAATATATAAGCCCATATAAAGCGTTTTAAGCAAGTTTAAGTTTAACTAAAAAAGTTTTAGTTTGTTACTTTCTAGGGCTTAGAGGCCCTAATCCATACTCAAATGTTTACATTTTCTTGAATAATATATATTTTTCTCAATTTTTTATCTATAGTTTAATATTTCTTTTTTAAGTGCTGTCTAAATAATTAAACCAAAATTCTAGCTGTCTTTGTAGAAAATGCATGTCATTATATGTTTGACACTGTTCTTGAAGAAAAGGTCTTAAACAAAAAAAAATTCTTGGAGAATTTGAGAAATCCGAAGAAGTAATATATGATAGGAAACGAATAGAAAGAAAAAAAAAACTACATGGAAAATATATTTGTTTTCTATGGAAAGGAAACTAAAAAAATGCTATTGCCGGTGAGAATCAAATAAGCAAAAAAATTTAACAATTCAGTAGCTAATATAAAGAACATTTTTACATTTTTTAAAAAATTTAGATGCTACAGAACATTCAAATCCAACTAATATTATAAATAAATAAAAACAAATAAATATTGTTATTATCATATGGTTTTAAATATGTTGGTGACGTTACTTGTATTATTTAATAATTAATCCCTTAAACGGCGAATAAAGCAAATTTCAGAGAAGAAAAAAAAAAACAAATAGTTTAAGCTTATTAAGCAAAAAACAAAAAAGTAACAAATTAGGGATAAGGAAAGAAAATCTCTCAAGGCCGTCTCATCAGATTTCTCTTTTTTAACGTTTCGTTTCGTCTCTAATTCGTTATCTTCCCTAGAAAAAATTCAGTTTTTTTTTTGTTACTGAATCAAGTTGTCTCGTAGCTGCCGTAGATCAGAAGATAATCGAATCCGAAAACCCTTTTTTCTTTTTCTTCCGTTTCATTTTTTTTCTTCTGCAAACCTGATCTGAAGCTTTGTCAGAAAGAAGGGTCAGAGTTTTCGATGACGATGGTGGTCAATGGGTAGAAGAAACGTAGCTTAATCAATTAGATTACTTGGTGAAATTTCGCAAATCGATTTGGGTCAAACTCTTTGATCGATTCAGCGATTGGAGCGTGGATTTGGTCTTTTCGGTGATTCGAATTTGAGGGATTCTTACTTGGAATTTGTAGTTCTCTTACTTGGTGGATAATATCTTGTGAAATTGGGGGTTTTTGAATTCGATCTGGGTAATTACAGGCTTAAGTGAGCTAGGGAACACGATTGGAGATCTGGGTCAACTTTGGTTTTCTCGGGATTAGAGTTTAAGAGATCTTAATCAGCTTTACGGGTTGACTTGAGGTGCATCAGGGTCGATTAGATCGAAGAAAGAAGGGAACTTTTGATTGGAATTGTTAACGTATTGATTGGAGAAAACTATGGATCGTGTGGTTGGTGGAAAGTATAAGCTGGGACGTAAACTTGGAAGTGGATCATTTGGTGAACTTTTTCTAGGTATTGAAACGTTTCTTTCTTGTTTATGACTTTTGTTAAATTCAAGTTTCGTTTAGTAAGTCTCCTCCTCAACTTGTTTTGGTTTTCAGGGGTGAATGTGCAAACTGGAGAAGAAGTTGCTGTGAAGCTTGTAAGTCACAACGTTGGCTTTTGCCTTTTTCAATCTAATATCGTCGTGATTTGCATTTGACTTCTTCTTTTCATTTCCATGATTTTTTTAGTTTAGATAGCCAACTGCGTAAACTCATTATTTATCACCAAAACGTTGTCTTCTTTTCTTTGTTTGGCAGGAACCTGCTCGGGCTAGGCATCCTCAACTTCATTATGAGTCAAAGCTCTATATGCTTCTTCAAGGAGGAAGTAAGTTTTGTCTTGAGTGTTCATTCTTCGGTTTTAAACCTTCAATTATCTTTTGTTTTATTCATCTTTACACTTGGTTTCTTGAAGCTGGTATACCGCACCTAAAATGGTATGGGGTCGAGGGTGAATACAACTGCATGGTGATTGACCTCCTGGGCCCTAGCATGGAGGATTTATTTAATTATTGCAGCCGGAGGTTCAATCTAAAGACAGTTCTAATGCTCGCGGATCAGATGGTATGAATGATTTCTCTTCCTTTCTTCTGATTTTTTTTGAGTTGTTACATTGCTTACTTGTTTGTATTCTATTTTCCGTTTTGATTTCTTCAGATAAATAGAGTTGAGTATATGCATGTCCGGGGCTTTCTTCATCGTGATATTAAGCCAGATAACTTTTTGATGGGTCTTGGACGCAAAGCAAACCAGGTGAGTAGTTATGGTATGCAACCTTTTTTGTGTGGAATTTGGTTTTTTGGATTTCTTTCACTGGCCTTTTGATCTATGTTTGCTTCTGCTCTCTGATATGTCCTCTTTGTTCTTGTGTAGGTGTACATCATTGACTACGGGCTTGCGAAAAAGTATAGAGATCTTCAAACTCATAGGCACATTCCCTACAGGTAAATATTTTGCTTAGTCATTGAAAGAATTAGCTCGAGTTAAAATTTAGAAGTGTTTAAAGATATATTGGTGATAGATTCTCACATTGCTAAACCGAGAGATACTTTTTAGGGAAAACAAGAATCTTACTGGAACAGCTCGATATGCAAGTGTTAACACTCATCTTGGAATTGGTGAGATCATTTGCTTTTTCTTCTTTCCTTTTCCCATCATGTTTGTGTGCACTGGACATTCTATACTTTCATCAAATTTCATATCCTAAATCGAGATCTCGTACACAGAGCAAAGTAGGAGGGACGATCTGGAATCTCTTGGCTACGTGCTTATGTATTTTCTTCGAGGAAGGTATAGATACCATTTTTCTAGAATTTGCTTCCATTTATGATACTTGTCCCCTTATCTTCGATTTCTCTTGTTAGCCTGCCTTGGCAAGGCCTTCGTGCAGGTACCAAAAAGCAGAAGTATGACAAGATCAGCGAGAAGAAAAGGCTTACACCTGTAGAGGTACTAACTTCCTAATCCATTTTTCGACTATATCTGGAAACCTTTATTGAAACTGCCATGGATGTTGTATTAAAGCTTAGCACTTTATGTCAATACTGATAACAATGAAATTAATAGTAAGATGTTGCATTCATAGATACAATTTGAAATGTCCACTGGCAGGTTCTCTGTAAATCATTTCCACCTGAGTTCACATCATACTTTCTCTATGTACGATCGTTGCGGTTTGAAGACAAACCAGATTATCCATACCTCAAGAGGCTTTTCAGGGATCTCTTCATCCGAGAAGGTTGGGAAAAATTCTCGGTTTTCCTTATTTTGGGTGTAGCTTATGCTTGAAGATTTAATGTTATATATTTGCAGGTTATCAGTTTGACTATGTTTTTGATTGGACAATCTTGAAGTATCCGCAGTTCGGCTCTAGCTCCAGCTCCAGCTCAAAACCAAGAGTAAGTAACATCTATAATCATTTTGAAATCCTCCTGAGCATATTTATCAAATCCTCACGATTGTCTGTGTGTTCCAACAGTCAAGCCTTAGACCAGCTCTGAATCCTCCAGTACCTTCTGCTGAGAGACCGGAAAAACCTTCAGGTAAGCCTTAACTTGTATTACCCACATCTACTGTAGCTGTTAGCTTCTTATCCCTGGTTCAACACTTGCCTTTTCGTGGTTGCTTCTGCTTCTTTGCCTCATCAAACAGTTTCCCTATATGGTTATTTGCAACGCTAATCAAATGGTTTCTGACTGTATACAGCTGGACAAGACAGTCGCGATAGATTCTCGGGTGCTTTGGAGGCATATGCTAGAAGAAATAGCTCAGGAACCGGCGCGGTTCAAGCTGATCGATCTAGACCAAGAACCTCAGAGAATGTATTAGTATCATCATCAAAGGACACAACACCAGTGAGTCATCTAAAAACACAACAAAATCTTCTTCCATGCTCTTGAAATTCTTTCTTTAAACTAATAAAATCGGTTCTTGATTGAAACCAGCAAAACTACGAGAGAGTCGAAAGACCAATCTCTTCGACAAGGCACGCAAGTTCTTCAAGAAAAGCCATTGTCTCGAGCGTTCGAGCCACTTCTTCAGCTGATTTCACAGAGAACCGCTCGAGCAGAGTTGTCCCAAACAATGGCCGCTCCTCAACCGCTCAAAGGACTCAGCTTATTCCCGAGCCCACCAGTAGACCATCGTCTTCTTCTTTTGCCCGAGCTGCGCCATCGAGGCCTGCTCGTGACATCACGCTCCAGAGCTTTGAGCTACTCACCATAGGGAATGGGAAGAGGAAGTGAGAGAGGCTTTACAACGAGTGAGTGGAGGGAACTGTGACATTTTTATGGTTTCTTTGTTTTTTATGTTGCGAAATTATCGGTTTTCTAATTTAAGGAATAAAAAGAACAAATCATTTGATTAAAAAATTATATGTGATAAATATATGGTTTTAAGTTTTAACTCGTTAAGCTCTTCACTAAATTTCATGTGCTTATCGTGTAGTAATTCAAATGTCGTCTTTAGTTAGTAACTAAACTGGCTCCAAAATATGTTTGTGTATATGTATCATATTTTCAGATTCTTGGTGTAGTTTAAAGCCGATGTTCAAACTTTGTATAGGAATAGTCAGAAACTCATGGTCTAGTGTGGAAATAAGCGGTTTTCTCTATTCTTAATTTATTTCATCTATGTATTATTTTCTAATTTTTACACCAAAATATAGTTAGTACACAAATTCTCTCTAAAGCAAATGGAATAACACCGGTTGATTTCAATGTCAAAAGTTTAATTTTTAATTATTATATTAGTGATAGAAAAAATTGAAAGGATTAAGACATTATAAAAAAGACATTTCAAGAAGTCTTTTTCTGTTGTAAAAATAGTTTAATTACCTAATTGTTATCAATTTTATAATAAATTATGAGATAGTTAAGCTATTTGTGAAAATTTCTACTATTATCATATTCATTGTCTTTTCTATTTTAATATAATGTTTTCTATATATATATATTATTTATTTTTTGATACGATATTATTATATTTTAAATACGAATACATTAAATGTGATATCAACACTTGGCGTTTTCATCACTTTAAAGTTTTTAAGGAAACTTTCATATTAATTTTTTTAATTAATGTTTTTTGTTATAGAATGCTTTTAAATGAATGAATGAATTTTAAAATTAGAAACATTTAAAAAAAATTATCTAAAATTTGGAAATAGACTTAGCTGTTTATTTCCTATAAAAACAATATATATATATATATATATATATAAGGTATTTATTTAATACTGATGTCTACAGCTGTATCTTTTAACTTGTAACTATTATTTCTAAAACTAGTTACAATAAATTATTGGTCAAACTTTTTTTTATAGAAATTATTAGATACAGTTCCGAGCCTAGCCAAAAGGTGATTTAAAGTCCAATATTGTATGTAGTGGAATAAAGATGTTCAAGAAAAAAGAGAAGCTTTTCTCGGAATGAAGTTGGAACTCTCTAGAAAACGAGTATAGTTGGGTAAATAGGTACAAATTAGAGGTGTAGTTTCTGACTTATTGTAGCAACACCTACTAGACTAAAAATTTGGGGGCCATTATTGTTAAAATAAAAAAAACAAGGGTCAATTTGTAAATATTTTTTTATGAATTTGAAAAAGAGGTCAAGGCCCAAGTTTTACTTGGCTCAGTCCAAGGTCGGCCATGTCCACATATATAGATACATAAATACATATTTTAAGTATACTAGATTATAATTTTTTTAAATCCTCTATAATGTGTATATATAACATTATTATTTTTGAATTAAATTTTTGTTTAGCTAATTATAGTCTTAAACTAATATTAATGATAAATTATTTTCTATTTAATAACATTAATGTCAACTATTTTATATTAATTTATTTTATCGTCACACAAAAACAGTTGGCTACCTCCAAATATATTACCTCAATTTTAAATGATATCACTAACCAACTTTCTATTTTACCTTTTCATATGTAACACTCGCCACACATATATATATATATATATTACCTGATTGTATAACAATCTCGCCTTCTAATTTTTTTTTCCCCTTATGAAAAATAACATGCAAATCGTGAATCCAAATTATGGATTCCATTGTCGTGTCTGTGAGCAAAATTTTCAAACTCAAGAAAGTTTGTTCACACACTTCAATTTTTTTCACGTTGGTGCTTTCTCTCATGTAAGAAGACACAATTCCATGTCTGTTCGCACCAATCTCAACTCTTCCGAAGTTGTTGCCTTTCGAAACCAATATCCTAGTGTTTTTGAAAATCAAAAAAGGAGGTTTCAAAATGCGTTTTATCCTACTACTGTTGTGGCTGAGACGCCGACCTTTCAGTTGGTACTCATGACCAATAACAATAACTCCAACTTTGTTATTGGCCATCCAATGCAGCCGCAATTAGAGTCACAATCAGCTCAACCCCAGCCTGAGACTCAGTTTTATTCTTATCCACAGCTGCAGCTGCGTCTGAAGCCACAAACCTTGGAAGTCGAGATGTCACCGAAGGATGAAATTTACACTTTACCACTCATTGAACAATTGGAGCGAGAGTGGCCAGAGACTATCCCGGAAGATCACAGAGAAGATCTAGTAGATCTTGAACTAAAGCTTTGAAAACTTTAATATTATTCTCATCCTCTTCGTATTAATGAATAAAAAGCTATTAGAATAAAATAGAGTTTGAGGATGAAGAAAAGTCATAGATTTTCGAATCTTTTTTTTTTAATCTTAGTTTCATGTTATGTTTTTTTTTCTAAATCAATATATGATGTGGTCTTTTCTTTGGTTCAAATTATTTAAATTTGTATAATTGTTTTTTTTTTAAATAGGTAAGTATAAATTTGGGGTCTAAACTCCATTTCTCTAAAGAACCATGGTGGAGTGTTAGTGTTTGGTATGCTAACCGTCACATAGACGATGATAATGTGCATTAGAAAAAGATGGTGGAGAAGACGATTATAATAAATGATAAGAATAAAAATAGTGACTAAATTCGCCTAAGAACTGAAATGTTTTTAATTGTTTTTTTCTTAAAAATATACGGTGTAACATTTTGTTCTTCTTCTTTTTTTTTTTGCCATCTAAATTGAATAAAATCAAATGGAAACACAAAGAGATTACAAAGAACTCAACCAATAGTTAAAAGAAATTAGCTAAACCAAAAAGCTCGGAAAAAAAAAATCAAACAAGAAACAGATGAGCTCAACAAGTAGCAAAAAAATCAGAGCAGCTCTTATACATCGATAGAGCTCTTCTCCTTATCAAACACCTCTTTTAGCCAATGGGGATAGCCTTGGGCCACATAGGAGGGAAAACGATTCTCCTCAACCACAATCGAGGTTGGTGCAAAGCTTTGATGATCTCGTTTTATCTTAATTTTAATTTAATTTATTATTTAAGCGACTGAAATATAATCAGTGAAAATATTTGTGAATCCCGTTACTTACCAATAAGTCGAAATAGGATAACAAGATAAGATGAAAATCTTGTTGAAATAACAAACTGGTAAAGGGAAAATGTAAGAAATACTGGCCGTAACTAGAAATTCCTAATCGATAATTGAAACAAATATGTAATTTTAAAAAAAAAACTTTTTATATTAGATAAGAGAAACCATGTAAAAAACATAAACATGGTTCATTTGCGAATATAAAAACACATAAAAAGGTAAAGACATTTTCTCCGTTTTTTACCAAACTTGTCGAAATAAGAAAACAAACTTAGATGAAAATCTTGTCAAAATCATAGATAGACAAAGTAAGAAATATTAGCCATAACTAGAAATCTTTAATTAAAAGTTTAATTGATTGAGAATGGAAAAAAATTATGTAATTTCTGTTTCTAATATTTTTTTATTAAATAACAAAAAGTCGTACTATAAAAAGCTTATTTATGGATATAAAAAACACGTAAAAGGTAAATACATGTTCCCGTTTTTGATAAATTTATCTAAATAAGAAAACAAATGAGATTTTCTAGAACTACACATAAAAAAAATTTCACACTAAAAACCACATCGATTTTGAAATTTCGCAATTTCTATTCAAATTAGTATAAAATCACAATTAAACTTTTTGAACCGATCTTTAACCAAAACCCGATCCGAAATCAAACCAATCCAAACCGAAAAACTAAAACCTAACCCGAAATCAAACTAATCCAAACCGAATCCAAAATCCGATTCAAAATTTATCAATTACGGTGTTTTTCTTTGCTACGAAGTGTAAATTTTCTATATATTTTTTGGTATTTTATAGTCATTTCCCCCAATGAAAACATTACCGTTGTTTACTTTTCTAATATAAATATACAACTGATATTACCGTTGAGCGGTTTAAGGTGAGAGACCATAGAAGCCATGAATGTTACTATCGAGCCGATGACATTAGGAGATTTTGTCGTGTAGTAAACACACAGTATATACTACTCACCTTCAAAATTCCGAATTTACCCCTGAATTATTTCTAATTTTACATTTTCATCCCCACATTTCCTCGGAAAATTCGCAGATATCACTCTCTCTCTCTCACTCTACCAGCTGGAATCCAAGGCAGAAAATCAAGTCAAGCTTCTCTCTCCACTTATTCTTCTCCGTCTGATTCACTTTCTCCACTATTAATTTGGATTTTCTGCAATTTGGTGTTTCTTCGGTTCTCTCACTAAACACGGTTTTTTCAGACATTCCGACTTCTTTTTATTTTTGTTTAATTTCTCAATTTAGTTGTCTCCTTCGTTTTGTGGGTTCTTCTTCTTCGGATGATATACTAAAATCTGAAAAGTTTTAAGATTAGCGATGAAATCTTCGACTCGGCTTGACTCAGTTGTGTTTCAGCTCACTCCCACTCGAACCCGGTAATATAATCTCTCTCTTTGACTGTAATTGATCCAAAATGTTAAACTTTATGTTAGAAACTGTAAAGTCGCTAACTTTTGTGAGAGATTGTTCTATAAAAGTCGAAAGATTGCATTTTTGGGTTCTTTGATAAGATAAAAAATGTTTAGTTAAGATGTTTAAACTTTGTGTTAGAAACTGTAGAGTCGCTAACTTTTGTGACGAAATATTCTATAAAAATCGAAAGACTGCATTTTTTGGGTTATTTGATAAGATTTTAGGTTTGATTATCAAATTAAAATTTAAAGTCTCTCTTGATGGGTTGTTTTCAGGTGTGATCTGTTGGTAACAGCTAATGGAAAGACTGAGAAAATAGCTACAGGGTTGCTTGATCCTTTTCTTGCTCACTTGAAGACTGCACAAGATCAAGTAGCAAAAGGTGGCTACTCAATTATTCTCAAGCCTGAGGATAGTGACAATGCAGCTTGGTTCACTAAAGCAACAGTTGAAAGGTGTAATACCATATAGATTGTCTTCACATGGGAACTTCTTGGGTTGGGATTGGACATTTGGATTGAAATTGAGAGTCTTTTCTTCTTTGTTATCGTCAGGTTTGTTCGATTTGTGAGCAATCCGGAAGTCCTAGAACGTGTTTACACATTAGAAACTGAGATCATACAGATTAAGGAAGCAATTGGTATCCAGAACAACTCTGAAATGGCATTGACTGTTGTAAGTAAACTTTGATTTTCTTGAATACTTTGTTTGGTGTATGGTCGATGGAATTTAACGTAAGATTGTATAAATAGGTGGAAGACGATCTACGTGGAAAAAGAGCAGAAGGTACGGAAGGTATGCTATAATGATGGCGAAGTTTTGTAGATGCCAGTCACTAAGATTTTGTAATTTATGAGTCTCTATGCGCTTCTTTTAAATAATTAGTTTTTCATCTCAGGATTTGACTGATAATGAACATGTTACATTATCTCAACTCATAAAAAAGAAAAGCTTATGCCTCTTGGCACTTGATCTTACAGTTTAACCAATATTTGAGAATGTGAATTAGGTAGCAGGCCTTTGCTACAGCTCAACGAGGAGAAAGCTATTGTCCTTTACGAGGTTAGTTAGAACCGAAATGGTTTCTATAACTAAAAAGGTTTTCTTCTCATCTTTTTCTCTTTGGAGAAAACAATTTAATTTCATCTTCTTGCATCTTTGACAGCCTGATTCACATCCAAAGCAAGCAAATCGGTCTACTGCATCAGATGAAAACTCTAAGTAAACCCCTTTACATGGAAGATATTTTGTTTTCTGTGTGTTTAAGAGAGTAGTTAAGTATCTGATTGTTAATGTGGAAATTTTTATCAGAGTTCAAGTTCTGAAAGTTCTGGAGACAAGGAAGACAGTGTTGCAGAAAGAACAAGGAATGGCATTTGCACGTGCTGTGGCAGCTGGTTTCGACGCTGATGATATGCTCCCTTTAATATCTTTCGCCAAATCTTTTGGAGCGTCACGTTTGATGTGAGAAGATTTTCTTTTTTCACCTATTTCTTTCGTTGTTTCGTAACCAACAAGCTTATATCTATTAAAGTGTTCGAGTTTGAAAGAATCTTTGAGTAAACTTAGTTATCTCATGTTTTGCTTCATCAATGTCACAGGGATGCCAGTTTAAAGTTCATGGAGTTGTGGAAGAAAAAGCATGAAACTGGCCAGTGGGTTGAAATCGAAGCAACAGAAGTAATGTCAACACAGCCAAACACCTCTGCAATGAACGACTCGGGGATTATGTTCGCAAATGCTGCTAATATTCGTAGGGACTCGTGGCCCGGGACACCTGAAAATAGTGGTAAGAGGATCCATAAATGGATTATGAGCCATAGTAGCTGAAAGTTGAATATCTTCTCTTGCATTGTTTGGCATTGCTTTTGCGCAGTCGAATATTAACTTCAATATACTTCTTGTATCCAGATGCGAAGTCTCCTCCAGATAATAAACCAAATGTAAATCAAGAACATGTGCAAGGGCAGCATCCGCAGCCAATGTATGCACCTTGGCCAATTCACTCTCCGCCGGGGACATTTCCTGTATTTCAAGGATATACAATGCAGGGCATGCCGTACTACCCGAGCTATCCAGGAGCTAATCCATATCCATCTCCTTATCCGTCGACTGATGATTCTAGGCGTAGTTCTGGCCAAAGAAAGGCTAAGAAACATCATTCATCTTGTTGCGAGGACTCTGAATCAGAAGATCAAGACAGAGAGAAAGGGAAATCAGGTAGAAGAAGGAAATCGGGGAAGATGGTGATTCGAAATATCAACTACATTAATTCAAAGAAGCAAGATCATTCAGGAACAGAATCTGATGGTGATGACAATCATGAAGAAGGGGCAAGAGGAGAATGTTACAATGGTAAAGAGAGAGCAACAAAAGGGACAGAGGCTGACACTGGGGATTGGCAGGCCTTTCAAACTTTTCTATTGCAAGATGCCGATAGAGATGAACGTACCATTGACCATATGATGGAAAAGGAGATTGCAGGGAAGAAGAGGCAAGGTACAGGGAAATATGATCCTTTGGCTTATGATAAACGTGAAGCAGGAAAATATCAAGAAAGGGACACAGCTGACATTCGGAATGGAAGTGTGACTCGTAGAATCAGGGGATCTAGTGACTCTTTTATGGTTCACCAGAGAGAAAATGGTTTTGAGAATTCTTCTGATCCTCTCAACTTGAATGGATTTGATAATCCAAGGAATGGTCTTGATAAGCGAAACATGGATGATGATTCTTATATTGTTACTCGGGGATCTGCAGTGCTAGATGAAGCTGGAAGGAACAAGCGAAATGCTATAGACATCGGATCAGAGTTCTCTTCGTACCACCAAGCTGATGGAAATGAAAGAAAGCAGATCAATTATGAGCCTCATGATCTGAGCCTGATGCCAGAACGAGAAACAGAGAAGTTATCAGCTGGGTATGATCCTGTGCTAGATTTTGGATCCAATGCTTTGAAGAAGAAGAATAACCAGGGAGCTGGAGTTGCTAAGAAGTCAGTGAGAGATCCAAAATCAAGACTATCTAATGATGGTGCAGATAAGAGGAAGGCTTCAGGGCCAATACGGAAAGGAAGACCCACAAAGATGAGCCCTTTAGATGAAGCAAGAGCACGTGCTGATAAGCTTAGAAATTTCAAAGCTGATCTCCTGATAATGAGAAAGGAAAAGGTAAAATCTTGACTTAAACAATTTGATGAAAGCACAATCTTGAAGGACATAAGCCAACTTGTGGTTGAAACTTTGCATCACACACTCTTATTACCATCCTTTGTTGTTTTAGGAAGAGGAAGAGAGGAAGCGCATCGAAGCTCTGAAAATAGCAAGGCAAAAGCGTATTGCTTCTAAAAGCAACTCAGCCGTAGGCCAGTCGCAGTTGCCTGCACAACAAACAAGAAAAAAAATGCTAAACAAGTTTTCTCCCGGAGCTCCAAGAGCCTCTAAGTTTAGTGACTCAGAACCAGGCTCATTATCACCTCTTCAACGTCTTCCCATAAGAAGTGCTTCTTTAGGGTCAAATGACTCTCAGAAATTCCCCAAGAATGGTAAACTGAGTACCGGAAGTAAGTCAACAGGAAATAGGTTAACAAGATCGATATCACCGTTACTTCCATCTAAGAGAGAAAGCATAGCAACAGGAAATAGGCTAACCAGGTCAATATCACCGTTACCTCTGTCTAAGAGAGAAACCAGAGTTAGTCTAGATAGTCAGAACAAGTCTGTCTCTAGGACAAGACGGTTATCAGAACCCAAAATGGGTAATAATAGTGCACCAAGTTCTGCAGTGAGGTCACTGCGCACAATAGCATCCAAAAAGGTATCTGATCCTCCTGAGATAAAGAAAATATCTGCCATTGTTAACTATGATATAGCGAAAATCGCATCTCTTCCGGAACTGAAGATAAAACCACCCAAAGGTCCTACTAATGTTCTTGGGAAAGGGGTCGAGAAAATTAAATCTTCAGTTTCTGAGATTGAACCAAGAGGTAGCAAGAACAAATCCTTGTGCCAAAATGATGTTGATGAAACTCCAGTGATTGAGAAGACAGTGGTGATGGTGTTGCCAAGTTCAGCTCGAAGTATAAGTACAGATCAGACGAAACACGAGAAGTCCGAGGTAGTCCCTGGAAACTCCACCATCCGTGACTCTATTCCTTCTGAAGGAGTTGATAAGGAAGCCATTGAAACAATGCAAGAGAGTGGCAGTGATCTAGTTTTAGTAAGGCACTCTTACTCTAGGCAGATCAATTTTATTTTCTGTTTAAACGGTTTTGATGAGTGGAATGGTTGTTTTGCTTTCAGGTTAGATTGGAGACTCTGAGTGACTTAGTAACAGAAACACCAAAGTTTCTGACAAGTCATAGTGTTGTTGAGAAACCCTATGCAGCTCCATATGCCCGGGTTTCTTCGTTAGAAGATCCATGTACAGTGTACTCAGAGTATTCCCAAGCACCTGCACCAAGCTTACATTCAAAGACAGCACAAGAAACTGTCAAAGTCCTTGTACCAGAGAAGAAGATAAGTGAGGTCTCAGAGAAATCTCAATCAAAGGAGTCAGCGTCAAAAGGGCTCAGAAAACTGTTGAAACTTGGAAAAAAGAGTCAGTCTTCGTCTACAAGTGAATACCATACCGAGTCTAATAATGCAGCTGGCAATAGCAACGAGGATCATGACTCAGCTGTAACCGCTGCTACGACAAGTGAAGGTACACATTTGGTTTGCTTTCTTGTTTACTAGTTTGTCGCACTGAAGTATTTGCTCTAGGATTAAACTTACATTGTCCCATAAGAGCAAGAACCTTGCGTTTCACACCAATATATGGTTCTATAGATGTCGAATACATTGGTGTTGTATAGAGAATATGATAATCATGACTTGTGTACCTGAACTGGAAGGCGGTATAAAGCCTGGTTATATAACTCGGAGGGGTTAAAGTTTCTGTTTTGTTATCCAGCTTTTACACTGAAGAATCTCATATCTCAAGATGAAACACCTACAGCAGCAGCCGCTTCACAGAAATGTAAGTAAAAAACCTAACTTTCCATTAGAAATTTTCTGGTTCTACAAAAGTTTGATCAATAATCTACATGAGGTCTCTCAGTGAGTGATCCTTAATAAAACTGATGTGATCAGTCTAAAGAAAGTTCATTTCTTCTCCGTTTTTTTTCTCCAGCTTCTCGCCATTTTTCATTACTGTCTCCCTTCAAGAACAAGAAGACAGTATCCTGAGGACACTGAATGAATCAGAGATCCTCCATTATACAGCTTTGAAATCTTGTAATGACTTGAGTATTTAAGATTTATCCAATATCGAGCTTCTTCTGCAACAATGTCTTGGAAAAAAATTACTATCATTGATGCAAACATTTGGTTCCAAAAATTTCAAATAATATATATTTTTAAATTATATTATATTTATGTTAGTATGTTTTATGTAAACCTCTCAAAAATAATAGAAATGTTTCCAATTAATATAACCGTCGTATAAATTGCTTAATACCATTTGAAACCATAATTATCTGTTTCCGCAAATTCTTACATGTGCATCTGCACTCGTCGGAGTGATGACTGCTAATTTAGTATACATAAGGAAGAGTTTAATCTAAAAATTAATCCTGAAACCTAAAAAAGAAGAAGTTATCTAAAATTAACTCAAGCGAATCCCCAAAAAAAGTTATTTTATTTAAGTGTATATATCTATCTACTTGTCTAAATTAAACCGTCCCCATCTGTCTTATAAATCGCGAACCAAGTAGAATCGTTCAGAAAAAGACACAACAAAAGATATCCAACAATTAATCAGAGAGGATAAAATTCAACGAATAAATCAAGAAAAGGTCTTTTAGAGACAAAAAAAGAAAAGAAAAAAAGCTTGAAGATTCTGCCATTCCATTCGATCTCTAGAGCCTTCTTTGGTATCGAATGGAATATTCTCGTCTTGTCACCATGGAGATTCCCTCTGCTTCTTGCATTCACCAATATCATTGCTTCTATAAACTTTAAGCTTTGTTCTGCAAGAAATTACAACATGGCTCTCGAAACTTTGGCCTTGTGGGTATCTTCTACCAAGTTTTCATCAGGTAATATCAAATGGGTTCTTGAAAAATCTATTCTTTTTTGTTTTGTTTTTCTTTCGGTTGATGATATCTCTTATGATTGGTTTTAGGTGTTGAAGATGATAACAAGAAGCAGGAGACATTTGTTTTCCCTAAATTTGTTGTGATGGGTCACAGAGGATTTGGGATGAACATGCTTCAATCTCCGGATGAGAAAATGAAATATATCAAAGAAAATTCTGTTCTTTCTTTCAATGTTGCTGCAGATTTCCCCATTGACTTCATTGAGTTTGATGTCCAGGTTTGCTTTTTTCTCCAGAATCTCATCATATTTTGTTTCTATCAAGAAAAAACCAGTCTCAATTACTATTTTTGTAGGTGACAAGAGATGGTTGCCCTGTAATTTTCCATGATATCTTCATGTTCACGCAAGAACAGGTTAGGTTTCTTCCTTTTAAACACACAAACAATCTTATTGCTGATAGATAAGTCTTAGGTTTCATTAGCAAATATTAAAAATTGGTATCGAATTTTTCAGGGAGTCATCATTGAGAAAAGAGTAACAGAAATGGATTTACATGAATATCTCTCATATGGACCACAAAAGGATGGTTCAAATGTGAAGCCTATGTTTAGGAAAACAAAAGATGGTAGCATCTTCGAGTGGAAAGTCGAAAAGGATGATCCTTTGTGTACCCTTAAAGATGCTTTTGTAGAAGTTAAACGCTCGTTAGGATTCAATATCGAGCTCAAATTCGATGATAATATTATGTATGGAGAAGAAGAGTTACGTCAAACTCTTGACAACATCTTGAAGGTAAACTTACACATATTCTTCACCCATCTGATCTTTGATCTTGTTATGTTGATTTAGCAATGGTCAGTTCTTTTTAGCTTCCGGTGATAAATCTTTTAATGAATAGGTTGTAGATGAGCATGCCAAGAACCGGCCTATAATCTTCTCGAGCTTTCATCCTGATGCGGCTAGACTCATCAGGAATATGCAAAGGAGTTATCCTGTAAGATTGCTTCTCTGGTTTAGGTATAACCGGAAACCGGCTTTTGAAACGATTGAGGCTGAAATGCTTAATATACGTTTTAGGTATTCTTCTTGACCAATGGAGGATGTGAAATCTATAAGGATGTGAGAAGGAACTCAATAGACGAGGCCATCAAGATTTGCAAAGAAGGCGGTTTGCAAGGGATTGTCTCTGAGGTTAAGGCCATATTAAGAACCCCAAACGCAATCACACGAGTCAAAGATTCAAACCTTTCACTTATATCCTATGGCCAGCTTAAGTAAAGAGAAAAAAAAAACATCATTTTGTTCTCTTTTCTCTCTCGCCTTCTCTGTTTTTTTCCCTCTGAAACATCTTATGTTTTGATCATTTCAGCAATGTCGTGGAGGTGACTTACTTGCAATATCTGATGGGTGTGGAGGGAGTGATTGTTGATATGGTCAAGGAGATCTCTGAAGCCATCGCCAATATCGAGGAAGATCATGATGACGAAGTCGATGGAAGAAAGTGTTTGATTATGTATGGAGAGGGGAGAAAAAAGGTGAAGATTTCGAAGGATGAGTTCTCTTTCTTAACAAAATTTGTACCAAAGCTGCTTCAACAATGAAGATTTTTGATTCATTTACACACTTTCGCTTACTTTGTAAATAGACTACTTAGGCGGTTTTATATAAGACTACTAAAATGATACAAAATTCAAAATTTTATTATTAGAATAGCTTGTCTGTTCTTTTTTTTTTTAGTAGTAGAATGTTTTTATATCTACATTGTCTTTTTATGTTATTGTTATTAAAATGTAACTAAAAAATGTCATTATTAAACTAAATGTTAGTGAAAAGGTTAAAAAACCTCTGATAAAAACTCTGAACTTTGTCTCAAACCATGAAAACCATGAATTTGAATTGACTCGGACAACTTAACTATAAAAAATCAACAAGTTAATTATATTAATTAAAGATCCGATATAAGGCTCGATAAATCCCCAATTTCCATTTTTTTTTTCATTGGTTGAACCTGTTGAGAATGAGCTATTCATTTTTTCTAAAAGTTTTCAATTTAAAGATTTGAAGAATGGGAATTGGGGATTTTTCGAGCTTTATATCGAATCTTTTAATTAGAGTTAACAAGCCGTTAACATAATTAAAGTCTAAATAGTTGTTTTTTTATGGTTAATTTGGTTCATATAACTCAAACTTAATGATTTTTATGGAAAGAGACGAAGTTCATAGTTTTTACGGCGATTTGTCGATACTAGCTTGAGTTTTTTCAACTTTTTTTCCTGCACCTAGTGATGACATACTAATAATTTTTTTAGAGATTTATTTTGAATAGTTGCATTTGTAGAGCTTGTGCCATCTTTTCTGACCAGGTTTAGTTTGTAGAATTAACTTTCATACAACAGTCAATGTGTTTTAGAAATAAAATGTTAGTATTATGTTTTCTATTTCCCACTTACTGGAAAAATATGACACCTAATCTTTTTTTTTTGGTCAACAGTATCACACCTAATCTATTTACGTATATATATAAGTAAATTAGTATTAGTATTACCAAATAGAATGGAATTCCACATCATGTTGTAATCTCTTTTTAAGTAAAAAAAAAAAGAATAAGAAACGGCAACAACATATATTTTCAATAGGTCAACTAATAGTTTCATGAACCATCATGACACAATGCATCTAAAAGATTGAGACAAATTAAATTCCCCTAAATTCCTTGCATAATTATTCAACAAATATCTCTATTTTCAATATTTACTGATATGTATGGATGATTTCATAAGATTTACTCCCCTATAAATACCCCCAATTTAAACCAATAGACACTAACACCTTTAGCTACTCAATACGCGTATATACACTTTTCACACAAATCATGAGCAATTTGAAAGGAACAAGTAGGTTTATGCTGGTGACAATATTCATCGCATGTGTATTTCTTTGCAGCATGAATATGACAGTCGCAAAAGAAATTGGATATCCAGGAATAGGATACAATTATCCACCAGGATATTGTGCTAATCACACATGTTCACCACAACCGGTGAATCCGTACACACCAGGATGTGATAAATCACATAGATGTCGTGGGAGTCCACCTCCAGCTCCAGTTTCTAGAAAGATAAAGATGTAAAAACAAATTCAATATAATAATGTAACCAATCTCATGAATAAAAACTATGGTTTAGGTTTTGTTTAATCCAACACTTATTCTCTATTATATGTACCCTTAATTTTTTCATCGTGGTATTTACAATATACAACTGATGAAATATTTCTATATCACTCATATTGTGGTTGGATTTTATCTCCTTTTTGTTGGTAAAACAAAAAAAAATTGTCAGATTCATCATTTGTTTTTCTAACCAAAAAAAAAAAAACAATTTTGTTTATCACATACTGATGATATACTATTTTTTTTTTTTTTGTCCAATGATACTTATATCATTACAGCTTAAGATATTTAAAAGAAGGATTAGTGCCCTATAAACTAGTCGAAATTACGAACTACTACTACAATATTCATAGGATCACACTTTCCGTTTGAGAAGGTTTACTTAGGTTCTATAGCCTATAACCATTCAATCTCTTTCCTTGCTATTAGATTTTTTAGTAAATGATTACACGACTGAATGTTATTTTTTTATTAAAAACCTATGTATAAGTTAACATTATATTCGAACATTGACATATATCTACAATACATATAGAATTGTTTTGTATAATAATTATTGTAGGAATTTTTCTTTTCTTTCACCAATTGTAGGATTTAGCACCATTATGTGATAATCATATCAGATTTCAACGATTTTTATATTTACATGTATTTATGACCCTCCCATATTTTTCCAGGTTATTGATGTTTGATCTGATTTTTTTTAGGGACAATGATGAAAAGAGGTACAACATTTAGAAAATAATATATTTTTATAAAGGAATCGTAGACAAATGTTTTAAATTTACATTAGGCTACGTTAACGTTAACTATCAGTGCAAATAGAAAAACACTACACGGTTGACTTTGTTAAATGATTTGAGAAGAAAAATCCATTACAAGTGTGGTTAAGATCCAAAACCAATTCCTCTATAGCAGAGACGACAAAAACTAAACCACTAAGTCAACCCAAACCTTTCTTTGTCCACTACCTAGACCCACTATGTTTTTGTCTTTAAGTCACAAAGTCAAAGCCACATAGCAACAAAAAAACTCGATTTATAAATGTTATGGGGCCTAAGATATAAGCTTACAAAGTTAGCCACGACGGTTGATTCATGAAAAATGTGGACATTACAAAATAACCCGTTTGAAGACAAAAAAAACTAGTGATAAGATGACCCATTTAATGGTAGTGTTAGATTGTCGAAAGTTCAAACATGACAAAATTTGCATTATGCCTTGTCTTTGTAAAAGAAATATTTAGGAGTACATCATGACATTTATGTTAATGATTTGTGTTAGTATTATCGTTTTATCACTACCCAAACTTCTTGCTTTTTTATATTTCTCGTTCTTCTAATATTAGATCAGACAGTTTAGCTTGTGTTTTGAAAACTATATTTAATGACGTTTTTTAAAAAACTTTATTTTTTCGGTTCGGACAACCAATTTAAATTTTTTATTTTAATTAAAAATGTGGTTTAAAAAAAATAGTTAAGCTTCTCATACATCTAGTTCTAATATTCAATCATCAGAGAAACCATAATGTATTTGAATTCCCTTTAGTACACCATAATATTCGATCATCTAGCTTAATTCAAGCCCTATCGTATCGGAATCCTCTATATTACACCATAATATTCGATCAGCTACCCTAATTCAAATTCAAGTCTTATTAACACAACATATATAAGGTGGATTTGAATTTGGATGGTGACACAACTACATCACTAAAACAATTCACTAAGTATGTCTTGGTCATTTGAAAACAATCACATTCTTACTTTTCTCTTAATTATTTCAGACGCAATTGAAATCATATATATAACATCTAAACGTTTTTTTTTTTCCAACTTTTAAGATATATTTAAACCCACGCATAGCGTGGATCAAAATCCTACTTATCTTATTATATCAATAACGTTTTCGTTGTGCGCGTTCAACTTTATATAATAAAATATTATAGCGGATATTTATTTATTTTTTTAATTATCTGTAAAAATAATTATTATTAAAAACTCGCATATCATACGGATTCTAATCTAGTTAATTATAAGAAAAAAAAACAATTGATGATTTTTTACTCAACAATATATTGCAAATCAACAAAACAAATTATTAAACACAAACTATAGGAAGACGGTTCATTTTAGTATTATACATAATTAGTATAGAACCCTAAAAAAAAAAGAAAAAAAAGGTATGAATATAAATTCAACACACTTTATCTTAAAACAACAAAGAATCCCTCTCCCTCTCCCTCTCTCCCTCATTCTCCCTCACTCTTATGTGTTATCTTGTTCCCATACTCATATGGCAGAAGAAGAACTTTCTGAGTGGACGAGAAGGTATGGAAACGACGCCGTTGATGAGCTTTACGTTAATGAGCCACTTCTCTTCCTTCTGCCTCAAGAACAACATCATAGGCTCGTGCCAAATGAAGATTCCATCACCAACAAGTTAGTCTCATCAAGGCTTTACTCGGGTCCAAGAATCCAAGATATCGCAAACGCTCTAGCCGCGGTTGAACCCCTAACCCACCCGACCCGACAAATCTCCGAATCAACGTAAATAAATAAATAAAAATTTCAATAACAAGAAGTCCTAATTACTTTATTTGTTTTTCTTTAAAATATCAGCTTTAAATAAAACTTACTCATGAGTCTCTTGTTTATTCATATTAATTATTATATAGGGTCCCAATAATGGAAAGGAGTACTTTGAGCAAGGTGGATAGGTACACATTCAAGGTGAAGAACAATTGTAATGGAACGAGTGATGATGGATACAAATGGAGAAAGTATGGTCAAAAATCTATCAAAAATAGCCCTAACCCAAGGTACATGCTCCGTTTCAAATTCGATATCGAACTTCTTTGGTTTGGCCAAACCGATATTAAAATCGACATGTCGAATTTGTCTATAATATATTATTAAGTTTTCGGTCACAAGACTAATGTTACTACTAGTTGTGATTTATGTGTAGGAGTTATTACAAGTGCACAAACCCAATTTGCAATGCAAAGAAGCAAGTGGAGAGATCAATTGATGAGCCTAACACATATATCATCACCTACGAGGGGTTCCACTTGCACTTCACCTACCCTTTCTTCCTACCCAATAACACACATAGGCCCAATAAAAAGCCCAAAATACTTAAACACGATGCTAAATATAAAGCCCATTTCGAAATCAACCAAAAATCTCAAACCCCAGTAGAAAGCAAACAACCCCAGCACGCTGAACTAGCCCACCAAAATCATCCGGCACATGAAGCCCAAGAAAACACACCGGTAAACCTCCAAGATAATTTGTTTTTTCCAGTTGATCAGTGCCGGCGGCGACAAGGGCTTCTAGAGGATGTGGTGGCTCCGACAATGAAAAATATTCCGACCAGAGATGGTGTTTTGGCAGCTTCTTGGTCTTCATTATCGTCTTATACTTCCTCATCGTGCTCTTCTTCTCGGACTAGTTCACCACCCCTTTCTCAATCTTCTTTTTGTTGGTCTCCCAATTTTAACATCGGATTTAGTGATGAAATACTTAAATCAATCGGGTCTCTATAAATTTTAAGCATTTATGATTTATGATATTTGTATTATTGATATGTTTGTATGTATCCGGAAAATATTGACTTTTGTTTTGTAGTCTTTCCGGATCAAAATAAGATGTTTTTTTGTATGTTTTATAATACCAGCTTCTACTTGAATAAATGTATTGATCAAACTAGATCATGGACTGAATCGCGGATGGATCTTGATCAAGTTTAACCCACTCGAACATGGATAGACCATTGGGTGGTCAGACTAAAAATTGGATCGAGGGTGATGATCAAGATCTAATCACAGCGACTAGACTAGTTTGGATGATAGGAAGTTCGAGTGACTTGATCAGGATTGATCGAAGTAGATCTCGACTTAAAATGGATTTGAACGATCAAGACACTTGAAACTATATAACAAAAGTTAAAGTTCTTATTGTTTTGTTACCGGAGGAGTGGTTCTTTAGGCAGACAAGGAAGAAACAGAGACTCTTGTCACAATTTTGCGAAACGAGGTTGTCTTTTCATCATCTGAGCAGAGACAGCTTCGTTGAGATCGTCTGATATGAGCATTCCCGAGTTCCAAGTTGCTACGTAGTCAAGGCCTTGTTCTACGCTCATCTCTCTGCTTCTTAATAACACTGCCTTTGTCCCTGTCACAGCTAGTGGAGACTTCGCTGCTATTCCTGAATCAAATCGAAACGAGCACTAAGATTAAACAACAGATTGGAAAGAAAAAAATAATGAATTCCGAAGAAATTTAGGCTCCGAATGAAGACAGTGCAGGGCGAGAGGAGGGCTACCTGCGGGCGAAATAGTATGAAAAAGAAAATTGATATTATTCCGCCCGCGTTGCACCCACCGCCCCGCCAAATCCATATAATGCGGGGCGGGTGCGTATGAATGTGGAATAGTATCAGTTTCCTATGAATTTTGATACTATTCCGCCCGTTTCGCACCCATCCCGCCCCGCCCTGCACCGTCTCTATTAGGGAGCTTTAGATTGATTATTACCCTCGGCGATCGTGGTCACGCCTTGATCGAGCTCCGACTTAGATCCGAAAACCTGAGAAACGAGACCAAGATCCTTGGCTTCACGTCCCGAGAATCTCCTCGCCGTTAACGCCAATTCCATGGCGTTTGCGTGCCCGACGATCCCCGGCAAACGCTGGAGCGTACCTAGATCCGCGACGATCGCGAGATCAACCTCCTTGATCGAGAAGAAAGCGTCCTCGGAGCAATACCTAATGTCACAAGCGGTGATCAGATCAACGCCGCCTCCGATACACGCGCCGTGTACAGCGGCGATAACAGGTTTCCGGCACAGCTCGATCGCCGAGATCGCCGCTTGCATCGACTTGATCCTCCGGCGTAATTCCTCGCCCGAGCGTCCTCTGTCGCCTGAAGCGGATCGTTCCGAGATCGAGGAGAGGGAATTGAGATCGATGCCGGAGCAGAAGTGTTTTCCGGCGCCGGAAAGGACGATGACGGAGACATCTGGGTTTTGGTCGAGGGACGAGAGAGCTTTGGGGAATTCGACGAAGAAATCGAGGGATAGTGCGTTGAGCTGTGATGGTCTGTTGAGGATGAGGTGAAACAGGGATGAATCTGTGTTCTTCCGAATGATTTCTAGGGTTTTGTATGACTCCATAGCCTCCGATTTTGAAGTTGGTGATGATGATGATAAGAGAAGTTTTTTTTTTAATTCAGAAATGGCAAATGTATTTTGTCGGGAATCAAGACAGTACTAAATATTAATTAAATGTGAATTAAAGTTGTTCACTAATCCAGTTTAGTTTAACTCTTAAGATCAGATTTAAAGAATACAAATGTGTACAAAAGGAAAATCAAAGCCACAGGGGTTAATACTTAATATAATATAATTGAGCCATACCTGATAAGCAGCACAATGATAACTCCAACCAACTTTTCTTTTATGTGATAAAATATTTTAATAATTAATTTATATAAAAATAAATTTACTAAGCCAAGAACCTAATCCTAATTACTGTAATTAAGAATAAGAAAACCAATTAGCGGATGTGAAAGCATGGGCTTTCTTGATTTTGACGCTCTTTGGTCTACCAAAAATCTACATGTTTTAACTTTTAACTCTCCGTAACAAATTGCTTTTTTTTTTAATTTTGTTTATATCATATAGTTTTTCTAAATAATAAAATCTCTCTCATCTTTCTCTCATCTCTCTCTGGTTCTTCTCTCTAATGCTCATCGGTATTGTGTCAAGCCAAAAATTGAAGCTTTACTCTATTGATCGGCAAGATCCTTCCCTAATTCTCTAATCAGAAGGTACCCATCTTTTCTTAGATTTTTCTTTTGAAAATTTCTTTCCACAAGGATATTTTTGGTGAGTAAAAGTGACCATTATTTTGCAACTATTTTGTTGAATCTAAAACCCTAATTGCCTATTTCGTTTTCGAAATCCCACTTTCTCTGCAAGGTTTAAAAGATATGTTGCTCTTTTGCCATTAGTCCTATGGATCTCATTCCCAACAGAAATGTGTAATAACAGGTTATATAACAAAAAAGGAACTTTTTCTGGGTTTACTGATGCTATATTGGTTCATGATCTCTTATGGGTATTGTAATTAACCTTTAGTATCGGTTTAAGATGTGTTGAGGAATCTAGAAACCTTGGTAAGGTTGTAAGTAGTAGACACAAGTGTTACGGAATGTAATATTAATGAAATTTTTGAAAGAGGGTCCTACATCTTGAAGGATTTTTCCCCCACAAACTCAATGAATGTGAATTATTGGTGAGCAAAACGTTTTGTGAGGGTGTCTTTTTGATGGTATTGTTATAAATGTGGATGAAATTGTGATGGAAACTCTTACTCATTCAAAAGATTAAAAAAACAAAATATTCTTCCTCTGGTTCACCTTATCCCATAAGTTTTTTTTAGGTATGTTGGTGTTTGTGTGATCTGTTGAATTTTGTCCTTTTATCTATTATGCAAATACTTTGATTTGAAGAAGGAAATTAAATTACATAGAAGATAGGTGAGGAAGGTAAAGAGTACTTTTGCAGGTTGAAGTTTTATTGCTCTGGACTTTGCAAGTTGATTTGCTTGTAGGAAACCATATGGTTCTGTAGTAAAGAGTGGAAAAGAGGGAGCTTCTTAGAGATTTGTTTTTAGTAGTTCTCTTAAATCATATGGTTATTGATCAGAACAAAAAAATCTCTCCTTTATATCTCAAGAAAAAAGGATGAAGAGTATAGAGGTTTGAGTAAATCATAGAACCAAAGTACAAACAAGAACCAGAATAATTAGAGGATTTTGTAATAGAAACTTTCTCTAAGACACTTCAATCTTTAACCTTCCTTGGCTATTCATGCCAAAGCGCTTTTGCTTCACTACTTATCACAATTTTGCTTTGTCCTCGAGAAATCATTCTTGCGCAAACCTGTTTGATCTTTTTCGCTTTTTCTTCTTGCTCTGGTTTTAGGTTGGACTCAAGGCATCATGTTCTGGTTTCTAACAGAGTTAAAGAAGTAGAGCAAGTATCATGTTCTGGTTGTCATTAGTATCTAACAAGAATCCATTTTGGGTCTCCATATGTTTGACAATTCAGAGTTAAGGTCTCCTCTCTACAATTTGGCTGATAGTTTACTTAGTATAATGTTTTGGTCTTGCGTTGATTTTTCTTGAAAGCAAAAGTTCAAGTTTTAGAAGAATTATTACTCTATGCATTTGCTAGTTAGTTTCTCATGAAAGTTGTGATTCTTTCAGATTTTGGTGGTCAGTGTCTGAATGGAGTGTAATGCGAAGCCATCATCGCAGTGGGAATGGGAAAATTTAATATCTTTTGGTACATCATCAGCTGAAATTCCTCGAAAGCTACGACCAATAGATTGGGAAATTGATGGGTTTGATTCTTCCAGCTTGGCCGCAGTAGCTTGT
>OVAY01001378.1:0-30335 GCA_900406395.1 Kernera saxatilis | reverse complement strand
TATATATATATATATATATATATATATATATATATATATATATATGTTTTTTTAATTATATGTTTATGTTTTAGTAATACTGAAACTCGAAATATAATTCTCAGTTAGATAAGATAAAATTATGTGCACAAGTTGAAAATGATGAACCAGAGTTTCTGTAATTGGGAAGAAAATGAGAACATGGCATGCAGTTTACAATAGGAACTTAAAAATAAAGTGTCGATGAGCACAATGAGTCTTGTATTCGATGTGAATAAAAATGTTATCCAGAGATAAATATGGATGTTTCAGATTGTGCGGCGGCGAAAGAAGTGACCGTTTGGGAGCCTCTTTTCTGCAAATGAGTAGTTGAAATACTATCTTTTTCAGATTCATGCAAGTTCATGATTAGTAACAATTTAAACTTAGTGAAACACACACTATAAAGTAGTTACTTTTTTAAGGTTTGTAACTACTCCTCTACGTACTGCTCTGTAAGCCAGGGACCACTGTAATCCTGCTGAATGCAAAGATAGATATGTTCAAGGGATCGATGAGGCTTGTTGTCGACAAATGGGGACTCATCGAGCTAACTGACCCGGCTAACTTCAGTGTTAAAGAGGACAACAATCTGTCGCTTGTGGAGTATGATCTTGTCAATGTGGTTGAGGAGTGATCAGCCTCATTTTCTTTGATTGCACATGTCTTTTGGATTGTCATTGAACAGAGGTTAATGAGAAAAAAACTCTGGTTGGTGAATTTTTAAGAGCTGATACAAGTGCGACTTGAAGTTTGGTCTATTGATTATGCAACACCTACATAATTCATTTTCTATTCGGCTACTAGCTAACTACAGTGCTCTTATTATGAATTTATAATGTTCGTTCTATAGTATGTATATATGTTTCTAAATATCTTTGACAAAACCGAGTTTTAAAGAAATATTAAATCCAATGTGAATATCAAACTTTCAAACTCATATTTTTTTTTTTTTTTCACCTAAACATTCAAACTCATTTTTTCTATCTAACTTTGTAAACGTTCAAGTCTTTTCCATTTTCCTTTTTGACTTTATGTTCTTGAAAATTCGAAGCAACCCAACATTTTATTCCAAAACGATAAAAAACAAAATATCAATAAAACAAATGAGACAGAGAAAAAACAAAATAGAAGGAAAGAAGTGGAAATCAAATCTGGCAACGGTTCAAAGTTCAAACAAAATTGCTGACTTTTGGGAACAATCAATAATCAAAAATCAATATATCTTCCACGACGCCGTTTTATGACTACGTACAATCCCCACCGACCTCGACTTACTCAGCCTCATCGCCGCCGTCTTCACCGGTTTTTCTTTCTCGATAAGGACTCTGATTGTAACCACCGTGTTTTCCCCGACGCCGTCGTTTGGATCCGGTCCCACTTTCGACTGCGCCGTCGCACCCACTGATCTCGATCTCATCACACGATTCCGCCGACGAAGCTGTGGCGGAGAGAGCGGCGGCTCCGGGATCACTTTCTCGTATATATCATCCTCGCTCGTCACGCTCGATACCTTGCTCTGCTTTCTGCTCCCTCCTCTCACGATCCTCACGTGGATCTCTTCCTTTTCTTCACTCACGAAAACGTTTTCCGATCTGCTTTCGCTCCTCCGCCGCAGTCGATTCCACACAGGATTTTCCTGAGATATCTTCATCGACGTTTTCAAACACTCCACAACCTCCGACATATCTGGACGTTTCTCCGCCGTCGATCTCACGCACCTCGCCGCCATAACGGCTAATTTCCGAATCACGGCGGACAGAGGACGGTTCCTGGTTTTGGAATCGCAAATCGCGCCGAATTCGCCTCGCTTGATGAGCGGCACCGCCCAATCGACGATACACGGCGGACTGTAATTCAAATCAATGGCGTCTCTACCGCTAATCATCTCCAGCAACAATATCCCAAAGCTGAATACGTCGCTCTTTGCGGTTAGATCCGCCGGTGCTAGATACGACGGATCTAAGTATCCCAGCGTTCCCGCCGGTGGCGTGGATCTCAGATACTCGTCCTCCACGTTCCCCATCAACGCCAATCCGAAATCAGCCAGCCTGGCGTTTCCGTCGCCGTCGATGAGGATGTTCGACGACTTGATGTCACGGTGGATAACCGTCGTCTCGGCGGAGTGAAGCGCGTGCACGGCGATCGCGATCTGAAGCGCGTGTTTGATTCTCCGGTTCCAGCTGCTAGTAACCGGTGGATGATCTGACGAGCTACGAGAAGAACGCAAGTGATCGTGAAGCGTGCCGTTGGGCATGTACTCGACGACGAGGAGCTTCGTCTTCCTCCGGTGGTCAACGCAGTAACCGATTAGGTTGACCATCCAACGGTGCCGAACTCGAGAGAGAATCTCGATCTCGTTGTCCACCTGATTCACGCTGCTGCATTTGTTATCACCGGCGGCGATCGTGGTTCGTTTGACGGCGGCGAGAAGCTTACCGCCGTCGAGAACCGCCTTGTAAACTCTGCCGTGGCTACCTTTCCCGAGGAAGTTATCGGCGGAGAAGCCGTTTGTAGCGGCGGCGAGTTCGTCGTAGGTGAAAATCCGGAGCTTAGGATGACGTTTCTCCTTGTGGCGAGAAGATTTTGATCGACGAGGATTCCAATTGTAAGGATCGCAGATGGAAACGGCGGAATCGCCATTGCAGGAGAGATAGCCCATATACGAGGAGAGGTAGAGAGAGAAGGAGAAGAGTGAGAAAGGAGCATGACTGGAATTTGAAGAAGAATGAGATTACTGTTGAACAGCTTTGATGCAAGAAAGCAAGAGAAAGATAGTGTGAAAACAATCAAAAAATGTTTTTTTGACTCTTTAACTTTCTTCTACCTTTTTTCTATGCTTTCTCTCTTTAATTCAAAGTTGCTCAATTATTATATTGCAATTTACGTATGTGTATCTGTGCATGAGTGTGTGTGTAATCATTTCCTAAGGTTCATGATTTCCAAAATTATTTCGGTCTCGATATATCGTTGTTATAATGATATACTTTTAGACGTAATTAAAGATTTTCCATGCACAATTATGATAGTATGAACATACGCCGGATGTATCGGTGGATAATTGAAAGCAAATTACGTAATAAAATCGATAGTAAATTATTTATTTTCAGTTTTCTCTGCCAAGTGCACGTTAGGAAATAGTAAATACGCAGGCTGGTTTTCGGCATGGTACCATAATCGGAATTTTGTCTCATACGAAAATGTATGGTTTACACAGTGGAATTTAGGGCCCCTTTGGGAAATAGACCAAGCAGGACTACGGTATTGTTTCAATCCATGTAAATTTGTGCACACATTTACACCCAAAAAGGAGGCCATTATGGTAATTCCCATGTACGTAGATCATGAGATAGAACATGATTTTTTTTTTTCGTTTCCGAAATTTACGTCTCGTTCGTTCCCGAGTCAAATCAAGGAAATAAAAGTGGTTACTCTAATTCAGCAATTGCAACGGCCTTGTGGACTCTACGCTCGTCACGCGTGATGTTTGGGCTTTGTGACTTCTGGCTCATTTGTCTTTCTTTGCTCTTTTCTTCTTCTTCATATCATAAGCTTAAATGGTCGGTAAGGTTTAGATAATATGAAAGTCAAGATCTGTTTGTTTTATTCCATTCTGTAACATTATCTCTTTCAATTTTTAGAATTTTAAAGAAACTCAAAGTTTCTGTTTTGAACCAAATTAGATTCGCCTAAACAGCAAATTAATCCAACCCCTAGCTGTATCAATTTATAGAACAGCAACATTATGAGCTTTCAAAGTGCTACACTAGAAGGCGATGGAAAATTGATTCAATAATTCACTTGGATATCTATAAAGTAAAATAGCAAAAACATTTGCAGAAACACCTATTAGGGTTTAAGAATCAACACAAGTGGTCTTACAACTCTTAAACAACTCTTCCTGGTTACTGCAATGGTGTGAAGGAGAGTCATCCATCTACAACACCAGAAACAAACGATACATGCCCTCCATTAGAAACTTTCGTCACAGGTAAAACAAAAAAAAAGAGAGTAAATCTTGCAACCTAAGAGACGCGACTCGGTTATTATCACACTTCTAATGGGTTCTTACTACAAACTGTCCTACGATCAAGTTCAAGAAACCAAAAAAAAAAAAGCTTCATTTCACCACCACCTTGTCTTATACTGCATGCATCGCTGACCTCTCCCCAGTAATTCATCATACATCATCATTGCAATCTGAGTGAATACAATTTTGTATCAGCGTGATTCTTATGCTGATGATGACAACTCCGAGAGGTTCAGAGAAAATTTAACATCATGTCAATATTTCAAGCATATTCAATCGCATTAACAAAGAAGACTATCACACAGAATCAACCACAAATGACCCAGTTTTGCTAGGAAAAAGATTGCCTAAGGTTCCGTTTAAGAAAAAAATCTATAAACAACGTGGCAAATCCAGTAAAAGACCTAACTCCAAGACCAGAGGATAAATTAACTCACATCACTCTTGTTGATTGATCTTCATCTAGTCTCGTCTAGCCCTACAAAGGAAAAAAAATTGTTTTTTGCTCAATCTATGCAAGACATTGGATAATTGGGTAAAAATATGTAAAAAAGATGCCACAGGACAGACTCTACTAAAGGTAGTATGTGTCCTCGACTATCCAACTATTCAAAAGTGGAGTATTCTAGAGAAGCATTAGATGCCAGAAAGATCTGTAAAAATATCGACTTCCGATCATATAAACATCAAGATCTTAAGGGCATAGACCTAAGTATTTTAACCATGAAACAAATCTATACATACGTAAAATCACACATAATCGCACAAGAAACTCAGGATCCACAAAATTTAGGTTCAAGAAAAGAAAAAGGCTAATAAAGCTAGCAACCTATCAACAAAGCGCACATAAAGAAAACTGAGAGGTGCCAGAGAAGTTTAGAATAAACAGAATCCATGAACATATAAAGAGTGACATTTGCTACACTAAATAAAGTTATGATCAATAACCTTCTATGTAAAACATAACAGCTCCATCTACAATCAGGATCTTGTTTTATCTATATTCGACTACCGAAATTTGGGAAGATCACAAAGCATATGATGGACAACACAAACCACTAATATGCAACAAATTGAAGAATGCAGTCAATTGTCTAATCACTAAACCATTACGATGATTTACATCTTCAACAACGGGTTTCTTCTCACCAATCTCTCTACTAGAACATTCACCCAAAAAGACTAGACTAAAAACAATCAAATCAAACAAGGTATCAATTCATTAAGTTCCATCAGGAAAATGCAAGAGCTTTGGCATTTTTGTTTAAAGCTTAGCTTGTGCATTTCAATTATCAGACAACTACAAACGTAAACTATTGGTTAACACTAAAGATCATTCAAGAGCCAATACAGATCAAGAAATTGACAATAGAGAATCAAGATAAGAACAGAGTGGGTTACCTTCAACGATCCAACCACGGCGTGAAGCCGAGAGCATCGAATTGAGCAAAGCAGAAGCAGTGGCCGTGTGATACGGGAGCATCGTCTCCACGCAACAGCTCAGTTCTACCGGAGATCTTTCATTCCAAAGTAATTCCCAAAACGAACAAAAATCAGAATGGAGCAAAATCGACAAAATCAGTGTTTCAGAATGTTCCGGATAAGGATTCTCTCTGAGTGTGAGAAAATTTACCTGAAAATGCGGTTTGAAAGAGGGCTCTGTTTAGGCATCCGAAACGCAGAGCGCGGAGATGCAGGCATAGGCTTGGGTCCGGTGGAGAACCTTGGCGCGGCGGCGGATGCTCGGCTTGCGGCGGAGCGGAGGACGGACCTGGCGGCGGACATTGAACGTTTCGGATCTTTCGATTAGGCTTTTTTTTTTTTGGGAGAGTTTAGGGCTTTTGCGTAGGGTTTTGCGCCAAGGAGGAATCTAATGCAGCGGCACTTACAGTAAGCTTGATGAAACTGTTGCTTGCGGATAACTGACACGTGTCAAATCCGAAATTTTTACTTTGTTACGCGAAATGTACATAAGTTAATTAAAATATATATATATTCCAAATTAAATAAAATCTTAAATTCAAAATTCAATTGTGTTATTCCATTTTTTATTTTAGATCAAAATCCGTAAGCAAAGATAAAATTTGGTTCTAGATTAAAATCGTATTTATCGTCGTATTATAGTATGTGTTTTTAAAAAATAGATCAAGTTCAACCGGTTATCAGCAGTAAGTATTTACTTAATTTTTAAATTATATATATATACAATTATTAGTAAAAACTCATATATTATCAAATTCTAATAATTTTATATAAACATACTGCAACGGATATGTATTTATTTATTTTTTTAATTATATATAAAAATAATTATTATTAAAAATTCGCATATCATCAAATCTTAATTTAGTATATATATATAAATAATAATATGTACTTTTTGACTGAAACATAAGTAATACGTAGTTTTGTTTTCTTCTTCTTTTGTTTTTTTATTAACAATGAAGACAAAGAGCTACTTCGTTCTCTAGTTGACGAATTTTTTACTATACGTCAGACGTTTTTATGACAACTAAATTCAACCGTACGAAAGATGTGAAATATGATCCGAATACTTATAATATTTTTGGATTTCTAAAACTTGAATGTTTATCTCGATATGATTAAAAAATTTTAACTAATAATCTTATAAAGTTTAGAATAATATTAAAACCAAAAAGAAAAGTTTAGAACAATAAATATATAACTCCCAGAAAAGGGCAAAAAAGTGGTATAAATTTGTCCATTATGTTGGGCGTGATTAACGGAATTGGGACTCTTCTTTTCCTCGTCAAGAGTGGATTCTCATTGCTAAGTGTCTTTGAACTTTGAATGTGTCCTTGTCTTTTACTTGTCACGGCGTTTCTGTTGGTCTTTTCCACCCATATCACCATTATCCTAAACCGTATTTATATATTTAAGGATTATTAAGGATTTTAATTATCTAAAATAACCTTTCACTCATATATATGCCAAGAAGACCAGAAACACGATTAAAGGTAACAAAAGCTTATTGGGTTGACAACCTAAGATAAAAAACAATTTAGTTTATATATTCTTAAATACATCCATCAAGACTCGAAAACCAGAAAAAGTTTTTTTTTTTTGTTTTTGTTTTTTTATCAATTCACGAGCTTCTAACTTAAAACTAATTAGTAAGGTTAACACATTGCCTATATGGTATATTAGGTATCAATTTATTATCACTTGTCGATGTGGTATTCGTAATGCTTCTCTTCGAAATGATGGTTTGATCGAATCTCATTTGATGATCTAAGCCAGACAAAACTAGTAATAAAGATATGGAATCCACTAAACATAACCAATTCCGATTAACCTAAACTTTGCTACTAAGCCTACCAATTAAAATAAAAGTTCATAAATCCGAACCGAGACTTGTTATATGATCAACAACATAACCAACTTCACTTTTTAACAGGGCCTTTTTAATATAAGAATTCAGAACCATTTAATTTTCATCAAATTACTAACAAACTGAATTATGTATTAAAAGGACGTAACAGTATATGGTTTGTGATTACACCCTTAGGACCAGTAATTAATACAAGTTTGTTAATTGTTGATGTACCCATCTCAGCTAACATTCAGGCACAATAGATTTTTGTGGCATCTACAATATTTCGATTTAATCCTATATATGTTCTCTAGATCCATAAAATTAATAGTATTGGATTGGGTGTGCAAGTAATTATTAGTGTCTCTTCTGCACTTCCGGTAGGGGGAATGGGCATCTTCATGTCCCCCATTATAAATCATTAAAAGCAGTCACGTTTGGTCCCTTTTTAATTATGGATCCAATACAGTCCTTAACAATTTGTTCTTTAACAATATAACGAAAGAGTGATTAAATTAACATAAGAAAATAACATAAAGCAGCACCATAATATATATACTAACTTTCTTTCCTCCGAATATTATATGCAAACGCAAACATCAAAGTTCAAAAACCCATAAAAAAGCAAACCCATTTCCACTAAAAAAACACAGAAAACCCTTTCTCTTTTTTTTTTTCTTTTCACTTTTAATTTGTTGTAATGATAACAACGATTTAGTTTGACTAATCAACCATAAGTAATATAACTTAATTGAAATAGAAAGAAAATACTTTTAAGAGTGTAGTGATCTTGAGAGGAAATCAAATAACAATCTTAATCAAGGCTTGAATTGATCTCCTTGCTCCTCAACAAACTCCCCAGGCTGTTCGTTCATCATGTTCTTCTCCCACTTGGGATTGTACGGATCCTTGAAGCTCTCCTCCTCCTCGTTGTTGTTGTTGTTGTTTCTGTACGAATACGACGACTGGTCGTAGTTATTCTCGGTCGCCGGAGAAGTATAATAACCGGCGGGGCTTTTGCGGTGAGGCTTCCGGTAGAAATGGCCGTGGCTCTTGTCGTTGTAAAGGTCGTAATAGTAGTTACCTTTCTCCATGAATCTTGTGTCACTCATGCCTTGTCTCTCCAAATTGTGGCTGTAACCTTTGTATGGCGTCTCACGTTCTAACTCCGTCCCGTAAGCGTTGGAGTTGTAGAAGCTTCTCTTGTCTTCATTGTTCTCGGAGAAAGACTCTTCCTTGACGTTTTCATCGTACTTGTTGTTGAACTCTTCGTTGTTGTAACCGTTATTGTCGTAGCGCTCGGTTTTCTTCGGGTACTTTTCGTCGTAGTTGTTGTAAGACTCTTCGGTCTCACTCAAGCTTGGAGTTGAGAAAGTCTCGCCGTTGACTTTTGCATCGTACTTGTTGTTGTTGTTGTAGGTGGTCTCATGACCATACAAGCCATAGCCATTTTCGGACTCGGGGACAAAGGTAGGATCTTGTTCTTCCTCTTTCTTGTTTGGGAAGGGTTCTTCTACTGATGTTTTCTCGCTGGTCTCGAGAGGGAGGACATTGTTAGGGTTTTGATCTTTGGGGGATTCTCTGTGGAATTTGCCAAAGAAGTAGCTGTCTCTTGCATGGATTTGAGTGGAGAGAAGAACAAGTGTTGTGAAGAAGAAGAAGAGGGAGCTTCTAGTGGAGAAAGCCATGATGTGGGTAGTGTGATAGAGAGAAGAGAAGAGACAATGTGATATTGTGGATTTACTGATAGCTAGTGTGAGCTTATATATAGAAAGAAGCTCTAGATTTCAATTTTATTTCTTTGTTCTTTTACTTTTTCTTTAGAAATTGTGGACTTTTTTTTGTGTGTTTTAATTTGAAGTCGTTAGGTGGAAATGGGGACTGGATAGGTGATAATGGTTGATTGTGGGTCCATTAGGATGAGATGATTTTTCAAAGAGGTAGCTCAGCTTTTTTGCCTATAAGATTAGTTTATCTGAAAAAGGTAATTAACCACTTTTTTTTTGTTTAATTTCGACCAAATACTATTATCAACTAATTTCGTTGAGATGAAAACATGGATCGTATATCAGTAGTTTTGTTGAAAACAGTTATGGACTAGAAATAGATAGGGAGGCTGTATTCAAATCAATGGGTGATTTAGCCTCTTGTTTATATTTTCCTTCATCCAATCATCATCTCATTGTTTCTTAGTAGCTGAGGAGTTAGAACCAAAATTCATAACTGTCTAAGTAATTATCTTGTCTCAAATTCTTTGTCCACTAGGCCAATCCACATGGTTATTACTAAACAACATTTTTCAGTTTCTTAATTATAGTCTTAAACGATAAAAGAATATATTTTTGTCAGTATTTCGAATAAACTTTTTAAAGCTGGACAGTTTTGTGTTGTTTATAAACATTTTTCTTTTCTAATTAGCCTCCTAAAATAATCGACATAATAGTGTCATGTTGATCATTGAATAGCCTCGAGATGCTTTCTTATGTAAAACCACTTTATAGTTATGTCTTCTAAAGGTCTCAACTTTCCCGATCTTCAAGCAAACCCAACATTATATATGATTATTTCGGATGGTCAGACAAAACCACACTTATATAAATCTGATTTGAAATGCACCAGTAATTTTATCATAACGTAGTCATAATCATTCTTGCTTTGTACTATAAGAAAACAAGAGTAATGAATGGTTTATGTTTAAGATTTTTTTTGTAATATATGATATATGTGTTAAAGTTTGATGTTATAATTTTTTTTGAAAAAGGTTTGATGTTATAAGTTATAACATAATATACCTTTCAAAGGTCCAGTTTATTATTGCGCGCCTTACATAATTGTACAGTGAAAATATTATAGAACTTAACCTATGATTAAGTTAGGGCGAATGAACTATCAAAATAATTGAAATTAGGGTTTAATTTGTGATAATTTGTTTTTAGATTTTCACCGAAATACTGAATTATATTGTATAATTCTTTATTTGTCGTCCTTCCTTTGTGGTGATTTCACTTTATTAGGAAAAGGAGAAAGAAAAGAGGGAGAGATTGAGAGGGCGAGTAATAATGCGAGGATTGAGGGAGTGTGAGTGGGTTTGGGGCATCCCACTGATCACTATGGAGACACCAATACACATATCATGTGACCCTAAGCCACTATCCTCTCTACTCCCTATATTATTTGTGTGTGTCACTTAATTTCGTGGCTCTACTACATTTCTTCATTTCTATTTTTTTCATCATATAGAGATACACTTCTAAGATATGCACTTAAAAAAAAAAAATATATATATATATATATCGTATAAATTTTCAAATTTATATACAGATAATTAGGTATCTGTGTGGTAGATAACAAATCATTCTTTGTAATGTAAAATTGAAATTTGATTGATATAGATGAAATGATATACTAGGATTCATACAAACAAATTGTCAACAAAAAAATAAGAATAAAGAGATAAAAAGTTATTAAATGATTTCAAGCAACATTGACTAATTTGTGGGGGATGAGTATGAAAGAGTAGGTATTTCTCGTTTTCAGACATATTAAGAGACATATCAACCATTTAAAAAAGCTAAAAGGAATATAAATGAGAAGAATAAAGTGCCCGTAATTTTTGTTGAGAAGAAAAATAAACTAAAAATAAAAGTGTAAAATTCAATAAAGAGTGTAAATTAAAGGTAAAAAAAAAACAAAGAAGAAGATTTTCTAATGGTTTGACCCAATAAATTGAAAAAAGAAACAAGGTTTTTTTTTTTCAATTAATCAATCAAAGACTCAAGGTGTTGTGGAGATTTTGTGGCGTGACTAGCGGAATGGGACCGACAAAAGAGGTCGTGCGGTGGGAGTAGTCGAGCCGCGTAGGACCATGCAGCAAGCAACCCTCTTTTTTTTTTTACTACATATCATAATGTAAGGTATACACTAAAATGTAGTTCTCCATGCTACAATAGCTAATTTTTTTTTTTTTATAAACCCTAGAAATTCTAAACTTTCGACTCATAATCTTTTTTAGTTTCCGGAGCTAGCCGTTGATAATATTACGTTCAATATATAAAACACCTTTTCCAAGTGGTTTTGAATATTCACTTTCAAAACCACTAAATTATCATCCAATTTTTTTTTTTGTGCAACTACTATCATCAATTCGATGCTACAATAATTAGCAAAATTTAAATGATAGCCGATTGAAAATACAATTTAGAAATGCACTCACGACTTTCACGTCCCATTGTTGCCATGTCAAATTGTCAATCATGAAGCTAATAACCGAGATTGAGGCAAGGGCAATGAATCCACAAATTCTACAATGCCAAAAAACGAATTTGTTTGGTTCGAGATTTGAAAGATGAGAATTTTGTTCGAGTACTTGCGGAGAATGTGTAAGGAATTTATTCCTCAGTAAAAAAATTTCATTAATAATTCAAGAAAGTTTATCCATATGATTTGTCTTTTTCTCAACTAAACCGAAACAAACCAAACCTATGGGGGGTTTGATTTGGTCAGCAATTTTTTTAACCACTAACAAACATAGTGAGATCATCTCAAAAGCCTACCGATACTTACAAGTTACAACTAACAGCTAACGTCTAACAACGAACAGGGTCTGACTTTGTCTGCATATCTATTTGGCTTTTGATACAACTGCCAAAAAGGAACCGGATTGAACCAGAGGATAACCGGTTTGCTCATGTATGCAATTGCTTGTAGGATTTTAAAGTTTAAAACTAGACAACGTTTTGAGCCATAAGAAGCAAAACCAATCTGAACATGACTGATGCATCAGTTGATCATGTCTTCCAGAAACCAAACTAGGAAGAGAGCAAGATCCATGCTCCAAACACAGGGAAGGTAATGAGAGCAGATGCCTGGAGATTTGATTGAAGATCAGACAAATCAAACACGACTTAACCCATTTACTAGATCTGAAAATACCGACTGACATACCATGAAAAACACCACTTCTGTGTTTGCTAGAGCAGCTGTGATCTCGTTTCTTTCCATCTCATGCTTGATGAAGCCTTGCAACTATAAAAATATCAAATTAAAAAGCGGTTACAGAATCATTCGATTATAATTATTGGAGAGGGTTGAAATGTAATGATTTAAAACCTGGTGGTGATATTTGGTTATAGCTGCCCACAAGCCTTTCAATTGTGACAGGGCTTGTGTGAGATAAGATTGTACAGAGAGAGAAACCTTCTTTCCTTCCCAGTGAATGTCAAATGCTTCTTGAACTTTAGGTAAATCTTTTCCTCGAGTGTCGCTCATGAGCTAAATACAGATACATGAAGGAGAAATGAGAGACATCGAGATTATTAACGGTTTAAGCTTCGACCACTGCATTTGGATTTTACCTTCAAGAGAGTGCACCTGCTAGGTGTGTGATGCCTTCGGTTGTTGAATTCTCTCATCTTCAAGATGCAATAGGAACAAAAAAACCATCATCGGTGACGTGAATCTATACCCTACTTGGTCACAAGATCCGATGTATTAAAAAACAATCTTAAAAGCAAAATTTAAAGACCTGTTCAAGATGCTGAACCTGAATCCACTGCTCCGTAACAGCTTCCATCATCTAAAAATGGTAAGGAAAGTAGGTCAGAACAACAAGCGCATGAAGCATTTGGTGACAGCAACAATCTGAAAACTCATTTACAAACAAAACATATCTGAAACAGAACAGATTTCATTTGCTAACACAGCAAAAGGGATTAAGCTCATAAACAAAAACAAGATTGCACAAAGCCAAACAGAAAGGGGGTAATTCGGTATAGCACATAACAAGTTAAGTTACAAATATAATAATTGAAATTTCTGCTTTGATCACCTGTTCAACTTCCAAAGCCTTAGCTTTAACTTTCTCCTCAGCATTTTTTGCTTTATCCACTAAAACGTGGAGCTCGAAGTTGGAAGTTCTCAAGGCAGCCCATAGGAGTTTAACCTAGCATTGCCAACCCTGTTCTTTAGATTAGTGGAGTTGAAGAAAAGCAGCTCCAGCTTTGGCAGAAAACAATTTGGGAAATAAACGAAAAGAAGAAAACACTTTGAGACAACTAAATTAAAGAATAGAATAGCCACATGACTGAACAGACCTCTTCTTCCAACTCGGTTATCCTTTTTTGGACCAAAGGTAAGCCGCTCTGAGATCAAGTAGCAAGTGTCAGCAATGTGAGTACCATGATAAACTATTAGCACAGTACACACGTCAATTAAGAAATTGATTCCAAACAGAAACAAAGACCCTAATAAAACCCTGGATATGCTTCTAAGGGTGTATAAACTGATTAACATACACCTACAGGAGAGATATGTATTATGAAATCGAGTAATTATCATTCAACCAGACAAGTTTTCTTATCACCAATATGTAAACATCTCATATCAAAGGTAGTAGACAGAACTGGCAGCCGCAACTATGATGATTAAGCTCAATATGGCATTGACTTTTATCAAGTAAACATAAGTCGGGGACATGGTATCATATGAGAGCCTCAGGACCAGAACAGACGATCTAATGAGTGTCCTACCACAGTCATTCCCTCATCATTAGAGGAACTCTCTAATGCCTTTTTAGCTAATTCTGCTTAAACGTGCATCCATGGAAATAACCAACACATTCTCCTTAGAGAACCAAACCAACCTCGAAACTGTATGAAGCAGACTGAAGATCATGGATCTGACTTTCAGCATCTTGGATCAATTTCTCACGCTCTTTCAAGTAAAGGGTCTTAGCATCCACCTTCTGTATAGTGGCCTCAAGAACAGCTTCTACATGATCCGAGCCAAGGATTCCCAAGATCAAGGAAAAAAATAATACAGTTATATCCAATTCCAGACATAAATAAACCCAAAATCACCGCGAACAAGAAAGAGAGAAATTTTACCCAACTGAGATATTCTGAGCTTGGCTGCGTCCAGATCATTGAACTGGTGCTGATTAGAACAGATCTGCTGGATTTCAGAGGAGAAAACGAAGAGTGGGAGAAACAGAGCAGCCAAATGCAGCACCATTTCTACGTCACCGGAGCTCCGACGTTCAAATTGATTTCCCGGCGCCGGCAACGTAGACACCAGTTTGTGTCTATTTCGACGGATTAGCGAAACTTCGCTGAAAGTTTGACTTCTTTCGATTTCCCTGATTTGAAACGATGACGGAACCGGGTTTGAGAATGAACCGGTTTTCTATGATTTGAAAAAAAAAATCAGATAAAGACGACAGGGATTGCAAACTCTGAAACGATAAACGGCAGGATGTTTATTCTCCACACAAGTGGTCCTTAAGAAACTGGGGAAGAAAATCTTGCAACCTGCGGATCTGAAAGACAAACAAACACAAGACCTTTGAAGACTTGTATTAATCAGTTAAAATAATTAAATTAAATTAAATAAAAAACAAGGAAAAAGCCGAAAGTGTGAAGGAAGATTTGTATCATAAAAGCTTCATAAACACATCAACGGCAGAAACACACATAAGCACGCGATTCGCTGTAGAATCCCTCAAGTTTCGATTTTTGCTTCTTTTATTTTTTTAAAAAAACGTTTTTAATAAGAAACAAGATTTAAATTAGAACAAGGGAAAAAGAAAAAAAAAAGAATATGATGGAGGTTGAAATTGAGATGAGTGGTACGAGCCCTGTTGTTTTTCCTTTTTGGTTTTTATCGATTTTACTATTATTATTGTTCTTGTTATATATTCTACTTTTATTTTTACGTTTTTCGACAATAATTTGGGTTAGTAATCGAAAGGGGGAAAAGGGATCAGGGTTTGTTTGTAGAAAGCCCTAGTTTTTTTGTTTTTGTGTTTTGTGTTGTTCATTCTTGTTCTTCTATTGTAATTGTTGCGGCCGTTTCTGGGTTTCGTCTCTCTCTCTGTTTTGTTCAAATCTTCCATGGAGATGGGTTCTGATGGAGAGGATCATCAGATCAGGAGCGTTGGTGATGGTAATAAGAAGAAGAAGATTGATAATTCCAAGGATGCTCTCTCCGCCAAGCCTAAGCGTCAGATGAAGACTCCCTTTCAGCTCGAAACCTTGGAGAAAGTTTATGCAGGTTCGTTTCTGATCAATTCTAATTTGATTCATCTTCTTTTTCTTCTTATTTTTTTATAGTATTGATGTGAATTGTTCGTCGTGTTCTGTGTTGTTGAATTTGATTTTGATTTTGATCAGAGGAAACGTATCCGTCGGAAGCGACGAGGGCTGAGCTGTCTGAGAAATTAGATTTGTCAGATCGGCAGTTACAGATGTGGTTTTGCCATAGGCGGCTAAAGGACAAGAAGGATGGCCAGCCTAAGAAACCGGCCAAACCAGCGGCGGTCCAACCGGCTGCTGCTGCTTTGTCGTCGGTTAACGAGTTACCGGCTGCTGGATCGGTTCCTGAACTTGATTCCAGATCTGGTTCGGGTTCTGGTTCAGGTTGCAGCCCTTATTCGGAGTCAAGGAGGAATTTTGCGAGTGGTAGTAGTAGTTCTCGAGCCGAATTGGATGAATACGAGACAATGGAGAAGGCAGGGTATGAGCCACGGTTGTCTATCATGGTTCGTAGAGCTATTGTGTGCATTGAGTCTCAGTTAGGTGAGCCATTGAGAGATGATGGACCGATTCTTGGCATGGAGTTTGATCCGTTGCCTCCTGGTGCATTCGGAACACCTATAGGTATATACATTACTTTCTATGTTTGCTGTGTTTTATGACTTGTAACTTGTAAGGTCGTCGTTACTTGAGTATTATTTGCCAATTATAACCCAATGACATACTTAATGTCAGTGTTAGTATTACAATTGATGTGATAAGTGTCTGTCTGTTTTTCATTCTCTAACTTATTTTGGGTGTCGTGGACAAACTATTGCAGCGATGCAGAAGCACCAAGTGCATCCATATGACAGCAAAATGTACGAGCCACATGATGCCCGACCTCGAAGAGTTAGTTTTCTGACTATACATGCAGATAGGCTCTATTTAATTTCTTGAGTTAAAATTTGATGGTGATGGCCCGAAATTATATTAGAGAATAAAAATGCTGCCGAGTTACAGTGAAACTTTATAATTTATATGCAACCTAGCTATTGCTTCATGCCTCTTTGAGAATTACTTATAAATTGCTTTCCTAGCTCGGGAGTCTATTGATATGGTGTAGGCGTGTTTTTAAGAGTTCTCATTGCTTAAAGGCTGACGTATTAGTCTTATGGTGGTTATTATTGTTAAAAAGATGAATTTTTCTTTATTTTTCTTGTGGGTAGGTTCATGTAATCACATTTTCATGATATTTTCTTTTTACTGCTTTGAACTTATTATTTTTGTTGATTATATTCTCAGGCTGCTGCCCGTTCGTTCCATGAGCAACAATCTCTGGATGATCCGTCTTCCTTTACACCTGAGATGTATGGACGATTCTCTGAAAGTCATGCACGTGGTATGGACTATGAAATTGCACGTTCTAAGAGTTCATCATTTATGCAAGGGAATGGGCCTTTACCAAGGTCCTATGGTACCCATGGAAATGCATCTCGTAACTGCTCTACATCTCAACAAGATATGCCTAGCCCCATTGTTCCATCAGCCCATGGTGATAGTTTCCTGCTGGAGAAAGACTCATCAGTCCTCCGGACAGAAGATCCATATATGTTGTCTGACGGGGTGCGTAAGAGTATTGATGTGCATAGGAAGGGAAAGGTAGCTTCCTGTGCCAACTTTTATCTCATCCCTTTTTGTTGTTTTTATTGTAATGTTATTATTCTCTGTTTTCTCTCACAGATTAACGATGGTAGACTTGGGAGAGGGAGTGAAACCCGAGAGAATCGTGGACAAAAAGATCTTGAGAAAATAGAAATTCAGAGGAAAAGGGTATTCTCTTAATTTCCCATCCTTCTTACTGCTTATTAGAAAGGTCTTCTTGTCTTTTTATTAGTATCCCCTGTAACACATATTGATGAGTTGATGCTTGTGTCCTCAGAATGAAGAACGCATGAAAAAAGAGATGGAAAGGCATGAGCGTGAGAGGCGTAAAGAAGAAGAGAGGTTGATGCGTGAAAGAATAAAAGAAGAGGAGAGGTCACAGCGTGAACAGCGACGTGAAATGGAAAGAAGAGAAAAGTTCTTACAGAGAGAATATGAACGGGTAAGTTTAGGAAACTATACCCAGTTATCATTCTTTTGTATTTTAGAAATCCTGCTGACGAAACCATTTTATTAATATAGTGTTCCATGTTGTAAAAAAAAAAAAAAAATTCCTGCTGAGATTGAGCAACTTTTGTGGCAAGAGTACAAAATATGAGACTTATCTTTCTGTTGGAATGTTAAAAGGCGGAGAAAAAGAAGCAAAAAGAAGAGATTCGTCGAGAGAAAGACGCTATTAGACGCAAGATGGCCATTGAGAAGGCAACGGCACGTAGAATTGCTAAGGAGTCTATGGATCTAATTGAAGATGAGCAGCTAGAACTGATGGAATTGGCTGCTACTAGCAAAGGATTGCCTTCTGTATTACAGCTTGATCATGACACATTGCAAAACCTTGAGCTGTATAGAGGTATGGTCTCTCTGCCAAACCATGAGATTGATTTAGCTAGTTCTGGATTTGGTAATCACAACCCTAATGGTCTACTTAGGTCAGGTTGTAGGCTTTACAATAAGTAAACAGTTTGTAGCTTCTCAATTGTTTTGGTTATTTATTCATTTTTTTTTCCTCCTTGACTTCTTAGGAGTAGTGTTATTTTTTTACTTTCTTGGTTTGGTACATGCTACATGGTCTTGTCTGGAAATATTCCATATTGATTGTAGCATGTTAGGACACTACCAAGAAAAACTGCTGGAGCTCATTTTTTTATTCAATTTGATTATTTTGTTTTAAATCCATTGCTTTGTAGATTGGGTAGTAGCTTTTTGATTTGATTTAGTCAACGTAATTTGCTTATTCCTTACTCGATTGGCTTAATTTTTTTTTTTGTGTTGTAATTTCTTTCTAGATCTTGCAATTCATCATAGCTATTCTACTTTTTCAGATTCTCTGAGCACATGTCCACCAAAGGCTTTGCAACTGAAAATGCCGTTTGCCATTTCTCCATGGAAGGATTCCGAGGAAAATGTTGGAAACCTTCTAATGGTATATACCCTATTGCTCTTTACTCTCTCCGTATGCTTCCTCTCATTTGAAATTAGTACCATCAGAATAACTCTGGATCAGAACACTGAGACCAATTTGGAATCAGTTGGATTTGTTTTTTTTCACGTTTTAAGCACCCTTTTGCATGTTTCAGATTTCTAATATTGTGGTTGCTTTTCAGGTTTGGAGATTCCTGATATCGTTTTCCGATGTTTTTGACCTATGGCCTTTTACCCTGGACGAGTTTATTCAGGCTTTTCATGACTATGTAAGTCTCTCTTTAGTACTCATTCTGAGATTTCTCTGTTTTCTCGAGTTCTATAATTGTTTCTTTCATTCCTTTTTTCTTGCTCTGTATTTGATATAGTTCCTATTGTAGGACTCAAGGTTGCTGGGGGAGATACATATTACTCTTCTGAGATCAATAATACGAGATATCGAAGATGTTGCTAGAACACCTTTTACTGGAATTGGAAATAACCAATATACTACAGCCAATCCTGAGGGTGGACATCCGCAAATAGTTGAAGGGGTAACTTTCTCTCTCTGTCTCTGTATGCTAATATCTTTATCTCTTTCTGGGTTGGTTCAGGGGGTTCATCTTTCCTATGCTTCCTTCTTCTTCAGGCTTATGCATGGGGCTTTGACATTCGTAGTTGGAAAAAGCATTTGAACCCACTAACATGGCCTGAAATACTGCGACAATTGGCACTCTCTACTGGACTTGGCCCTAGGCTGAAGAGAAAAAATTCCCGATTGGCCCATACTGGTGACAAGGATGAGGTATTTATCCGCGTTTCTGTGCCCCTCTAAATCCTAACGAATGTATGCTAAGGATGTAAAGTTAGTACTATATATAGAAACAATAAAATGAAATCCTGGAAGCTAGGCTAGGCTTTTACATGAAGATGACAGAGGTTTTAATATTTTTCTTAAACATTGCTATGGTTTGATTGTGTATGCAGGCTAAAGGTTGTGAGGATATCATTTCTACTATTCGCAGTGGTTCAGCAGCTGAAAGTGCTTTTGCATTAATGCGGGAAAAAGGGTTGCTGGCTCCACGCAAGTCGAGGCATCGGTTGACACCTGGAACTGTAAAATTTGCAGCCTTTCATGTCCTCTCTCTTGAGGGAAGCAAGGGACTGACAGTATTAGAACTTGCTGACAAGATTCAGGTATATCTATAATCTATGTTTGTTCTGCGGATGTCATCATAATTGAAAATATTTCATTTACTTAGTTTTTATGGTTTCCACTGGTAGAAATCCGGACTTCGGGACCTGACAACAAGCAAGACGCCAGAGGCTTCTATCTCTGTTGCATTGACAAGAGATGTGAAACTGTTCGAAAGAATAGCTCCTTCGACTTATTGTGTACGAGCTCCGTATGTGAAGGATCCTGCGGATGGAGAAGCAATACTCGCAGATGCTAGGAAGAAGATAAGGGCATTTGAAAATGGATTTACAGGTCCAGAAGATGTGAATGATCTTGAAAGGGATGAAGAGTTTGAATGTGATATTGATGAGGATCCTGAGGTTGATGATTTAGCCACTCTGGCAAGTACCTCAAAAAGTGCCGATCTAGGTGAAGCGAATGTTTTATCTGTAAAGGGAGGAGATACTATGTTCTGTGATGTTAAAGCAGATGTAAAGAGCGAGATTGAGAAGGGGTTTTCTTCTCCTCCTCCAAGCAGCATTGTTCCACAATGCCATAGTGAGCGGCGTAAAGATACAGCGGTTTGCTGTGTGGATAATAAGAATGCTGTGGTTGAAGATAGCAACCAGGGCCAATCATGGATTCAAGGTCTTACAGAAGGGGATTACTGTCATCTAAGTGTTGACGAGCGCCTTGATGCCCTTGTTGCTTTAGTCGGTATTGCCAATGAAGGAAATTCCATCAGAGCTGGTCTTGAGGTAAAGTCTGGATTTTTTTTTATCAGCTTTCCTCTTGGACAAGAGAGGAACCCTTTTGAGTCTGTTATTTTTGTTCTGATTGAAATTTATTCGCAGGATCGTATGGAAGCAGCAAATTCTCTTAAAAAGCAAATGTGGGCCGAAGCACAATTAGATAACAGCTGCATGAGAGATGTACTTAAGCTTGATTTTCAAAACTTATCAAGCAGCAAAACAGAATCAACAATGGGTCAACAAAGCATTCAAAGCTCTACCCGTGAGGGGGATAGTTTCGACAGAGACCCTTCTCAACTTATAGATGAAATGAAGCCCCTGGAAGTTGTTTCGAATGACCTTCATAAATCATCTGCTGAGAGAGCCTTTATTAATCAAGAAGCCAATATAAGTCAAGAAAATTGTTCTTCTCAACATGGATGTGCTTCAAAGAGATCACGCTCACAATTGAAATCATATATAGGCCACAAAGCAGAAGAGGTGTATCCATACCGATCTTTACCGCTTGGACAAGACCGGCGCCACAATCGTTACTGGCATTTTGCTGCATCAGCATCTAAAAGTGATCCTTGCTCGGGGCTTTTATTTGTTGAGCTCCATGATGGCAAGTGGCGCCTAATTGATTCAGAAGAGGTAATAACAACCTTGGCAGTTAAAAAATTTGTAGCTAGAAGGTTATTGATTGCCCTTTGGTTGCTTATATAGAGATTTTAACCTTTCCTTGTGTGAATTTCTTCTGCGTAGGCTTTTGACACTCTGGTTGCATCACTGGATATGCGCGGGATCAGAGAATCCCATTTACGCATAATGTTGCAGAAGATTGAGGGATCATTCAAAGAGAATGCTTGTATAGATAGAAAGCCTTTCTTGAAGGAAAAGAGTGTTATGAATCATTCTCCTGCAGATTCTGTGAGCCCATCCAGTGCTATATTGGGGACAAACTCTGATTCAATGGAAACTTCAACTTCTATTAGAGTTGAGCTAGGGAGAAACGACACCGAGAAGGAGAAGTTATCAAAAAGGTTCCATGATTTCCAGAGATGGATGTGGAGCGAGACGTACAGTTCACTACCTTCTTGTGCTAGGAAATACGGGAAGAAGAGATGTGAACTGTTAGCAACATGTGAAGTGTGTGTTGCTTCTTATTTGTCTGAGTATACACACTGCACTTCTTGTCACCAGAGATTGGACATGGTTGATAGTTCAGAGAGAAAGATATTAGGTCCAGGTTTGACTGCGTCTCCTCTTCCTTTTGGAGTCAGGTTGCTCAAAGCACTACTTGTTTTTCTTGAGGTAAAGCATCAACGAACTTTGTCGACTTTTAGTATACAGTCAGTTAGGCGCTGGTTCTTTGGTACCAACTTTTTGACAACTCCAAAACTTGATTTATTGACAGGCATCTGTTCCAGACGAAGCTCTTGAATCATTTTGGACAGAGGACAAAAGAAAAATATGGGGGTTTAGGTTGAATGCTTCATCATCACCTGAAGAGCTTTTGCAGGTTCTATTATCTTGTTTTTCTTTCCCTAAATTAATACAAATTGGAGATGACGTATTTTGTTTTAAAACCCGCTATCTTCTTTTCTGTTTTTGACAGGTCTTGACTTCCTTAGAGAGTGCAATCAAGAAAGAATCTCTGTCATCCAATTTTTTATCGGCAAAGGAGCTCTTGGGAGCTGCTGATGCTGATGATCCGGGATCTGTGGACGTTTTTCCATGGATACCAAAGACAGTATCAGCGGTTGCTTTGAGACTTTCAGACCTTGATGCATCCATTATTTATGTGAAGCCTGAGAAACCTGAGCTAATCCCTGAAGATGAGGACGAGCAGATTGTAAGTTTTCTAGATCATATTGATTCTATTAAGAATTGCAAAAATTGTTTCCGTTACTCTTGTGGAAGTTATTTTGATGGTTGAGCCTTATGTTACCCACTTTATGCAGAGCCTTTTCCCTGGAAACTCTCTTTTCAAAGGCAAAGGAACCAGCGAACAAGAAGTCCAAGACGAGGTTGTTCCAAACTCAAGTAATAAACGTAATAAGCGTGGACGAGTGAGCTTTGGATCTGGATCAAACAGAAAGGTGAAGAGGAAGAAAGCGCAAGGCTGTCCTAACAGATTTGTTGCTGGTAGGAGAAACGTTGCAGTCGATAGGAACTTAATGAGCGTTGAGTTGAACCACCAAGTCCCTGGAAGAGGAAAGAGGACGGTTAGAAAAAGACCAGAGAGGAGCGATGAGGACAATGACCGCCTAGTCAGCAGAATGGCTGACATTGTCAGGCCTAAAATCGAAGAAGTTGAAGAGGAAGATGAGGAAGAAGAAGAAGAAGAGCAGACATTCAGAGAGATTGATGAAGACTGGGCAGGTGAAACACCTAGAGAGATGGACGAGGACTGGGCCAGTGAAACACCTAACAGAATGATGACGCCGATGCAAGTGGATGATGAAAGTGACAACAGTGTCGGAGTTGAATCAGAGGATGACGATGATGATGGTGATGGTCAGTTTGTGGATTACTGTCAGAGAAACAAGTGGGGACTAGATTGGAATAGTAATCCAAATGAAGCAATGGAGGATGAGGAAGAAGAAGTTGTCAGAGTTGAGAGGGTCGAAGGAGAAGATGTCGCAGAAATGAGTGAGAGCTCTGAAGATGATGATGTACCTGCTAATAATGCAGCAGCAAACAATTACGACAGAGAATCAGAAGAAGATTACAGCAGCAGCGATTCATGAGTTGTGGAGAGGGAAGTTTACATTCTTGAAGACATATATATTTTTATATATATAGGGAAAAAAGAAAGATAGTATCAGAATAGGTTTTTCAACTAAGAGAAGCAGTAGAAGAAGAACATTTCTGTTTAGTTTGGTTGGTGAAATCAAAAGCCAAGCCAAGGCATATATTTAGCAAATGCCTTTGTTATCATAAGGGAAATAATAATTTCATTATTTTGTTGAGTATAAGTCAATAATTCTTGTGTCAATCTCTAAGTCTTAAAGGCTCTCTTTCTCTTCTCATTCGTCTCTTCTGGTTTAAAGTTCTAGATGATCAAGTAACGAACCAAAAACGATTCTCAACTATATATGCTTTGCGAGGGTATAGTTGTAATTTCATATCTCAATCTTCCAAAGGAGAATCACTCGTCCTAGGATTCAGGGAGAATCTCTACGTTTCTCTACCCATTAAATGTTAAAAGGTATAAGCCAAAGAGACATTTTGTGGAGAGGACTTGAAAGAGTTGTGTGTTTTTTTTCTCAAATCATTGTCATAATTATTCGCAATCGCATGGATATCTACTGCTTCGATGTCTTAAAACTTTTCTGTTGAAATTTTCTTGAGGGAAATAACAATTTATTAGTTTTTTGTTTGTATATTAGTTGTTCTAAAGTAAAGGTTACTACTTTCATTAGATGGTCCAAGCTAGACCACTTTCGTTACGTGGTGATCTTTACATCTTCTTTCAAAAAAAAATATTTTTACTGTTTGAATACGAAAAGAAAATTGCTTTTTTTCAGTGCTTTTGAATCTTTGATACAAAACAAGAATTTTACATTTGAGCACCCCAACCCCGTACACTAGTTATATGCTGTGAAAAAATTTAGACACAGCTACAAAAACGCAATGTCTTGTAAATAAGAAATATGTATAAAATGTAGTTTTTAAGATTTCTGTAATGAATAAACATTTAAAATTTTAGTTATACATATTTGTCGTCACGAAAAAAGATCACCAGTCAAACAAAATGTTAAAAATTTTGAGAACTTGTAAAAATTTGGCGATACAAAATAGACAATAATGAATAACACAAATAATTGTGCTGTCAATTCGCTGTCGTCCCAAATCTTAGAACCGAAAACTTTGTGGCAAGAAATTTGGCATGACAAAACTCTTTTTCTAATTATTTATTTTTAATGCTTTAAAATTATGATATAATTTACTTTAAAACATAAAAAAAAATTATGGAATATACTATTCAAACCACTAAAAATATCACAAATACAATCATTATTGAACCACTATCTCTTCCATTCTCTTATGGCAAAGTTAGNCACTATCTCTTCCATTCTCTTATGGCAAAGTTAGGAGTTTGTTCTCCTGATGTTACAAGTCTAAGGGCATCTCCATCTAGAACCTATTTGAGTTTTTCAAAAAAAAAAAATTATTAGTAATTTAATATAATTTTATTATTTAATTAAATTTTAAATTATAAAAATAAAGAAAACTAATTATATAATGACAATAATTAAATGAGGTTCTCGTCAATTTCTCAAAGATTCTCAAATGAGAATCCCATTTTATTCTTTCTCTTATTTTTTCATTATTTTATTATATAAATTTGTGAGATACTCATGTGAAAACCTCCCAATGGAAATGTTCTAAGTCTTTACTCTTTAACGTACCACTTAAATTTCTAGTACCAATCAACGTGCTACATCTGTTATATTTTATCCGTATCTACAAATATCTTTGTAAGATGAAGCTTACGTATAATACATTCGATGAACATATTAAAGCTGATGTACTTTATTTACATCTAAATACACAAAAGTTTTTTTTTGGAAATACACAAAGATCTTTGTATGAATTTATTCACAAAATGTACTAAGTTTGATGCACTTTGTCCATATCTAAGTATACAAATATCTTTGTAAGACGGAGGAACGTCCGTATGAATTTATTCCAAATCGTATAATCTCAATCTCTACTAAATGTTAGTATGTCCTACACATTTGCACAAGACATAAATACGGTTATGTATATATATATATATATGCAAGCATAGGACATGCATCGAAAGAAGAGAAAGTCGAACTTTAGATTGGACAAAAACAAATATAGAAGTTCCAATTGAAAATTAAAAAAATAGAAAATAGTTGTTAAAAGGCTTCCTTTTTAATTTTACCCCCGCCAACCAAAAGGAGAAGAGGAAAGTGGGAGAAGGTGGGATGTGAAATAAACTCAATACGTACATTCTTAAAGATTAATTAAAGTGAATGATTAAGCTTAAGGGAATCATTATCGTTACAAAAGAAAAGCTTAAGGGAATAATTATGATTGCAAGGTAGGAAGATCACCAAAACTTGGACCTAATAAATTGGACCGCTGACTTTTCTTCCTGCTTCTAGATGCTTTTTCTTATTTCTTTTGCTCTTCTATTTTCATATTTTAACCTCTTAAAAAAAACATATTTAACCACGTAGAACCCACAACTACTGTTGTTTATATAAATTAATTATTGGACCCGTCGGTCCAGATAAACACTAATATAGATCACGAGAAATCATAAGAGGTTCATCAACTTTATCTTAAAAACAAAATAAAAAATATCTTGCGGGAATTCTACCAATATGATTTAAAGAATAATATAATAGATATAAAAATTTATGTGAATAAATTTAATATTCATTTCCAAAATACAAATTAATAAATGTATCTTAATATAGATATGTGAATAAATTTAATATTCATTTACAAAAAAAAAAAAAAAATTTATACACGAATACTTTGCGATTGAGGAGGCAAGAGAATATATCCATGGAATTTGTCTAGCTATGGACTTGGATTGACATAGACTAAGATATATGCAACAAAATATGATAATAGAAATCTATATAACTATCAAAATCTTAAGTAATACACTTCTTGTAATTGGTTATCAAAACTTGGGATTGATTTTAGCAGATACAATTTGAATATGGATCGACGAGGTGATACATGAGTAGGTGTAAGTCTCCAACATATATATGATTAGAAGGTGTATGATTTATATTCCCTCAAAGTTTGCAAAAGTGCCACTTTCTAATATTTGTCTGGTCCCGCAAATCTTATGGCAAGTGGATACTTCGAAAAAGTTTTGGTACAACCACAAAAGCTTATTTGCGGATTTCACCAAAAGCAAAAGAAGAAAAAAGAAAAGAAAAAAGAAACACCTTTGAGAATAAATATAGTAGAGGAAAGTTTTCGTTTGGAGTATTAATATTTGTATTTTATGATGTGAAAGAGATAATCATGGATCTATTAATGCGCCTTAATTCGATACACTAAAAGATAAAAGATAATCGCGCCATTTTCATTTTTAATATTTAGTCATAATACTACTTTTTTTGGTTAAAGCATAATACTACATTTTTTTTTTAATAACCGCGGAAATTCCAAACTCTCGACCCATAATCTTTTCGATATCCGAAATCAATTTTTAAATATTTCGATTTATAAAATAATATTTCGTACCAAATGGAATTTGAATCCGGAGCACAAAAAAACTAATTTCTTTGAACCACTAGATCATCACACTTTTGGTTAATACTACATTTTTACATAATGTTTTTCATAGATATGTGACTCATGTCTATTGCCGCAATGCCATTGTTATTCTCGTATCGTATCTTTTAAACACAGAGTCACAATTCATTGATTTGGGAGAAATGAAAGACAACTGTATGTTATACACGTTATATATGAAAAAATAGTTTAAGATACTAATAAAATTTAACTGTACGCTAATCAATCACATTTAGAACCTATCCTCGGATAAACTAAAACATTAGCTTTGATGAACAAATATCATATCTTCCAATTCAAAATATCGATTTGTCTACCATCAAATTTCAGAGATTTTCAGTTAAAATAATAAAATAAAAAGCGTGGAATTATAAGCTAGCTATATTATGTGGAAGAATGAGTCCATAAAATGAAGGGTGACCAACTACTCCTAATAACCGTTACCCTAACGGTTACAGTTACAATGCTTCGCACGTGATCCCTACAAAGGCCAAATTGCCTTCACACTAATCTTGCTCGCACGTCAGATTACACTCTTTCTTTTTCAGTTTTTTTTTCTTCTGATAAAATACCAAATAGAATGAAATTATTATCATCGCCAAATGTTCTAAAGTGCGTTATACAAGAGTTGTACGGCAGTGTATCTTATAGGCTATAAGATATATATATATGTATATATATATATGTAGCTGTTACATATATATATGTAGCTGTTTATACTGAAACTTTATGGTGGATATTTTTTTGTATAATATATTATAAACGTAAAAGTTTGTTAATGTATTAATATCTAATCACAAATGTTACTGTAAAACTTGAGATAAAAAAAAAAAATTGAAAAATTGATAGATACTAGAAAAGCTAATATACATAAATACCAAAAGGAGTTGTAAAATGTCAAAACAATTAAAAAATATGAAAATAAGAGTCTTAACTCATATAGTTAAAATACATAACAGAAAAATGATCTCAATACCCAAGTATCTTTTTTTCACAACAAAAAAAAAAAAACCCAAGTATCTATTTTATTTTTTTGTTAAACTGCAATACCCAAGTATCAATCATCAGATAGAATGACAAACAAGTTACAAACTAATATTATAATTTTTATGTAGAGTAGTTTTTTGTAAAAATAATATAAATTAAACGACGTTGTTTTGTTTTAGACATTAAAAAAAAAGAACACTTTATATACAATAACACATATAAACCGTAAGCCGTATAAATGTTGTTTATACGGGCGTTTATTTTATTTTTATAAATATATTGTACAGCATAATTTGAACACAATGAACAACGTAAAAACAGACATCGAGATTATTGCCTTACGGTATGATAAAACAATCATTATATTAAATGAGATGTGAAAACACTCTCAGATTCGTCCTCAGCATGGCTAATTATTACTATGCCCTTAATGAAAATCTAATCTCAGCCGTTGATTTTATGGATAGACATTGAAAAAAACTAAATCGATCAATATTGTTTCTATGATCAAAATTATCAACCTAATAAAAAACTGTTAATCTGCGGTCGCATAACCTTATATTAAAACCCTAAAACGTTTTCGTCTTCTTTTTGGTTTTTTATATATATTAGTTTGAATTCTTTTCTAGGTTTACGATGGTTCTCGCTCTTTATTGGGAAGGTATTACAGTTGCGGATGCATATTTATTTGTTAGTGATTTTGATTGGTGGAGGTTATCGTGATTAGCATAACTTCATACTGTTCGTCGAGTTTGATTGATGGATTTTGATTGGTGGAGAATATTATGAATTGTGGTTGTTCGTCGAGTTTGATTGGTGGAGTTATCTTGGCAGAGATCATCTTTATTTGTTAGTCATCTTTGCTTATTATTGGTGGAGTTTATCATTGGCATAACTCTGTATGTTGTTCGAAGAGTTTTATTGGGCTTCTTCGTTTATAAAATAGAGTTTCATTCTCTGGAAGAATCTAACGTAATTCGTTCTTACGTTTTCGGTTATTTTGATTCAAGGAAAGAACCTCCTGATGCATTCAGAGAGACCCACATACATCCTCACGTTGGAAGGTTTTCTATTCGATCTAATTTTGTTTTTTTTATGGGTTTTTGCTTTTTATTAATCTTTCAAAAAAGGGAACGAAGAACACTTTTAGCATTGCAATTCAGGATCGAAAGAAAACGGCGAATTATTAGTAGAAGAAACATAAAAAAATATGAATCTTTTTGATTTGGTATATAAGGAAAAATAAACTGTTTCAAGTTCAGAAATAGATCCAAGATCGTAAGAATGAACTAAAGTGGAGGAGAGAGCAAGTGGAGGCTTTGTAGAAGAATGAAATAAAAAATGAGGTCGATAATTCAAAAGAGAAAAGATACAAGAAGATCTCGAAAAAGCTACAATATCAAGAAAATAAGAAGGAGGAGATTTTGAAGAAGAATTGCTCGGAGAAAAAGAAACTAAGAGAGTGGACCACAAATCTTGCAAAAAAAAAACAGAGCTTCGATGANNACTAAGAGAGTGGACCACAAATCTTGCAAAAAAAAAACAGAGCTTCGATGAATGAATATGTCAAAGCAAGATAGATTTGGAAAAGAGCAAGATCAATACCGTAAATGCATGGAGGTAGGAGAGACGAAACTGCAACAATTGGACAGAGAACGAGACAAAAATCAGAAAGAGGTTGATTCAATTGAGAAGAGACTCGGTGAATGCATGAACGAGATGCATAGACGAGAAAGGAAGAGGAAACAGAAATACCAATGGAGATGAAATGAGCTCGAAGATAGCAAAGATGTAGCAGTAAGAGGTTTTCCTTTAAATTTGTAACACGTAATCAGTTTTTTAAATGATTTACCCGTTTTGTTTGTTTCTTTTGCAGTTTTACATTGCTTTTATCTCACTCCGATATGGAGAGCTGTTGTGACCGGTTTATAATGAGATCAAAGATTCGCGTAGATTGTAAATATTAGAGCAAAATTTGAATTTATTGTTGCTGTGAAAATTTTTATTGTAATTTGATTTTCAGTTGGCTTTCCTTTGGTTCTTATTTGTTTTAATTTTGGTAGAACACATTGCATGTGATAGGCGTGTACCAAATTGTGTTGGCAATGACGAGATTGGTGGTGTGTGCTTTGACGATGATGAGAAGTAGAGTGATGATGAAAGATTGGGTTGGTGAGTATTGTGAAGATGATGGCAGTTGTGGCGGGAATGGTGATGAAGGGGTTGCATTGATGATGATGATGTCGATGAAGGGGAATACTGAAATTAATGGGGACGATAGTGAGTACAAGGATGACGAAGAAGAAGTCGTTGATGGTAGAAAGAGATCGAGTCTAAAGAATTTGAACCAAGAAAAAAACATAACAAGANAAAAAAAACATAACAAGAAGAAAGGAAACTGAAAAAAGAAAGATAACGACATAAAAAAAGAAATTATTTTCTATTTTAATGTGTTTTGACAAAAAAAACAAAAAAATTATATTGTTTATTGTGTAAGCATACAGCATATAAAAATTTGTCGTAAACAGTTTATGCGTGTGCATCGAAAAAAACCTTTTCTCGCTTATGAAATCATGTCATATATTCAATAATTTGTGAGCTCTTTTCAAACTTTTGATAATATTTATTAGATAAAATCGAAAAGAGAAAATAATAGAATAACATAAAAAAATGGATAAAAATC
>OVAY01001377.1:9639-30346 GCA_900406395.1 Kernera saxatilis | reverse complement strand
AGGAGAAAGACGAAAAAGGAGTTATATTTCGTTAAGAAAGAGAAAAAGGCGAAAATATCATAATATTTGCGTAAAATGTTATAACATAAGATTATCAAAAAGCAGGAATAGATGGGACGTGTTGACATAGCTTACTATTGAGTCAAAATGCCATTAATAGACGAAGGAAGGGCAAAATGGAAAAAAAAAAACAAAAGAGTTATTTTTTTATAACTTCTTAACAAATAGAGAAATCAGCAAATTATGATTTGTAAATGGGTTATTCCACCTAATAATCCATTAATATATATAAAAACACATAATTACAAACAGTTAGATTTTCCATAAACCTAGATAAAAAGATAATCATTTCATCTATATTTTGAACCGTTTTTAGCAACAACCGGTCAATGAATTATTTTATTTTAAATAATAATTTGTTCGTCGTTTATATATTAGATTTTTCAAAGATTCAAACTAACCGTCGTTGACCTAAAACCCATAACTTTTGCGTGAACCTAACTATTATTTTTTTTCATAAAAACATAATTACAAACGGTTAGATTTTTCGAAAACCTAGAAAGAATAAATGACCGTTCATTTATATTTTGAACCGTTTTTAGCGATGACCGGTCAATAAAATTATTTTACCCCATACACTTCTAAAAAATTATAATGTATTTGAAAAGAAAAAAAAAATATTGTTCTCTGGTTCTGTAATTTTTTATGGATTATAAAATTTTACTGATCATAAAATAATGTTTTCTTTCTTATTTCTACTCTCGATTTCACCAAGGTTTTTTTCATCCTCATTTCCTCCACTTGATTACTTGCTCAATTATAAATTTATGATGGCTATATTCTTTATTATATTTTTCAATATAGTTATACCACAAATTAACCATTTTTCATAACTTATTTCAAATTTTTTTTTTTTTGACTAAAGGTTTTCAACTTATTTCAAATTCTTTTTAAACCATTTATGAATCTCTTCCAAATATAATTTCTATGACATCTAATTATTTTCAAGAACTATGATATTGAGAAGATAATAATAACTATTTGTCAGAATGCCACATGTATTTATGTATGAACTATCGCATGAAAAACCCGTGTGGAGTTATTATGGTATAAAATGTCATTATATTTATACGTTTAAAACTGTATCATAGAAAACCCGTGTGGAGATAAATTTTGTCTTCATGTTAAGATAAAATATATAGATTTTTTTTTCTATTTTTAAGATTGATTTTTAGATTTTCTGTAAACCTTATATTAATTAAGATAAAAAAGAACATATATCTCAAGTGTAATTGAATTGTATGTGAGCAAATTGAATTGGTATTAATTCATAATTATAGGGAAAATGTTTAGTGTGTGAAAAAATTACATGTATAATTGTTGGAATAATAAAATGATTAGAAAAAAAGGAATATTAAATATTTTGAATATGTATGACAATTCTAATTATTAAATATTAATAAAGAAATTTATAAATAAAAGTACTAAAGTTTTTTTTTTATAAAAAGGAGTTATTATTAAAAAGGAGTTATTATAATTATTAGGAATAAAACTAAAATATTGAAATGCTTAGTTATTTCGGTTTTTTGGATAAATAATAATGGTTGTAGACTTGTCTAATAGACAATAGTTTTATATCTAATTCTTACAACTCATAGATTACAAACATTTGGATGTCGAAAGAAATGAACGGCCAATAATTTTAATTTTACGATAAAAATAGAAACAAAAAATCCAAAATCCAACAGATTATTTTCACACTACAAGTACAAGAAACAGAAATACATTTGGTTAGTAATAAAAATTTCAACGATTTTTTTCCACATATAAGCAGCCACAAAAACATAAATTATAGTTTAATTATTTATTTAATAGATCCTCGACATGAAGCATATATATATGCCCATATCGTCCTTCCATTAGCGTCACCGTCCAAAATCCGAATCCTTACACCATTTGTCTGTCACCACCAAACCCTTCTTTTCTCCATTTGCTTTGTTTCTGCGAAACGATTTGATTTCTTCGTCAAAAGAAGAAACCCACAACAAAAGTCTCGAAATTTCATATGATTTTTCCGTTTTCTTATTGAAGATCCACGGCAAAAATAGTTTTTCTTTTTGTTTCTTCGATTCAAAAAGAAGTTTTTTTCTCTCCTAGGGGTTTAATAACCCTGATTGAATGGGTTCGGGTTTCTCTCTCTTTCGTAATGATCCATCGTCTTCTTCTGGGAATCGAGATCTGTTGAAGCCTGGTTTAGGGGATTTGCCGGAAAGTTGTGTGGCTTTGATTCTCCAGAATTTGGATCCGGTTGAGATCTGCAGATTCTCAAAGCTAAACAGAGCTTTTCGTAGCGCTTCCTGGGCTGATATCGTTTGGGAATCAAAGCTTCCTCCAGATTACAGATTGATTCTCGAGAAAATCCTTGGTAGTTTCCCGGAAAAACTGCACAAAAGAGACATCTATACTTTTCTCTCTCGGGTTAATTCCTTTGAAGAAGGCACCAAGGTTTGTCCTTCTATTCCCCTTTTCAGATTTGTTTGGCTTTTAAGGAAAAGTTAGGGTCTTCAGAAGAATTTTGGGGATTTTTTTTGTAGAATGATTGGAAAGAAACTAGGCTATAAGATTTTCTCTCTTTCGATGCTTTCCCTGGAAAATTGAAGAAGAAAGTTTATGTTTTTCATTCAATTTTTGTTTTTTTATGCAGAAAGCTTGGGTTGATAAACGAACAGGGGATCTCTGCTTATGCATATCGGCCAAAGGGTTAGCGATCACCGGAATTGATGATCGGAGATACTGGAGTCATATTCCGACTGATGAATCTCGGTGAGTTTTCTTACTCACGACAGAGCTCTCTCTCACCAATTCAGCAGAAATTGTCTCTCTAAGTGACTGTTTTTTCATTAGATCGGATGATAAATCTCACAATCTTTCATTGCATTTTACTTAGTTGATTTGATTCCTTGCACCAATTCTTCTATACGATCTTGGTTTTTACTTCTGATTATCTGTTTTGTTGTCCTTACAAACTTGGTTTTCTGATTGGCTGCTGAAGAGTTTTCAGATGATCTGGTTTCGTTTTTTTGCAGTTTTCTGTTCAAATTTTGTATTCTTCTGTGTTACCGGAATCGCTTCGATGTTATAGAAAACTATGATTTCTTGTTAGGCTCGTTGGTGCAATTAGTGAAAGGTTCATGTTTTCTGATCAGATAATGTGCTTATTGTTTATTGAATCAAAAGGTTATAACTTTTACTATGATTCTTCATTTGACCATATTCTTTTGTTGATTCATGCAGATTTTCTTCAGTAGCATATGTTCAGCAAATCTGGTGGTTTCAAGTTGATGGAGAAATCGATTTCCCGTTCCCGCCTGGAACCTACAGTGTCTTCTTCAGGCTGCAGCTAGGCAAACCGGGCAAGCGGTTTGGTTGGAAGGTTTGCAACACTGAACAGGTTCATGGTTGGCACATTAAACCGGCTCGGTTTCAACTCTGGACCGAAGACGGTCAACACTCTTCATCTCAGTGTAAGCTAACCGAGTCAGGAAACTGGGGTCACTACCATGCCGGAGACTTTGTGGTCGGGAAATCGAAAAGCTCGTCGACGAAGATTAAGTTCTCGATGACTCAGATCGATTGTACGCATACTAAAGGCGGGTTGTGTGTAGATTCTGTAGTTGTGTATCCGAGCTCGTGTAAGGACCGGTTGAGGCAGATTTAAGTTCCAAACCGGAGGTTGGTTTAGTTTAAGAGGTTGTAAAAAGCTGCTTTCTTTTTAAAGTAGTTTTTGACCTCTTTGTAGAATCTTTGGGGGGTAATTAAAAACTCAATGTAAAGAGAAAAGAAGGTAATTAGGGTCTTTGTTTCGTAGTTTAGGGTTTGAACTTTGAAGTTAAACTTGGGTTTAAAGTTAAAAGAGTTTTTTACTTTCTTGCTATTTTGCTGTTTGTGTGGGAAGAGTGAAACGCAGCGTTTCATGCATAAAGAAGATGAGAGATTTGGAAATTGAACCGGTCTCTGTCAGTACGGAGCGATTCAATTGAACTGAACCGGTTCATGGAGAATTGATTACTAACTCTGAAAGTTCTGGCTGCTCAATAATAAAATAAGCAATAAAATATATTGGAATTTTAGAGAAAAACATGATAAACCTCTTTAATCCGAGAGTTAAGTATGGAAATATCCTAGAAAAATAAAAATTGGTTAAAAAGAAGGTTCAAGCTAACCAGATTTCTCAGAACCGACGTTAAACCGGTTCGAAATAACGATTGGATTTCTAGGGTACTCAATTCTAATTTTGTTCTTCGCAAACGGGAGATTCATTGAAAAGCCATTTCCGGAGCAATAAATTGAGAAGATGAGGAGATTGGCTGCGTCTACGGCCGGAGGATTTGTTCATCTCCATCTCCATCTCCAGGGGAAAGGTAATCCTGGAACTGCTCCTCCTTCTTCGTTTAGTCTGTGCGGAATCTGTTGCTGGAGACGTGCTTTTACTAGTCTCAGTGATGACTACAGAGAGATACTGAGGAATGGGCTTAGGGATATTAAGTTAGACGATGCAATTGGTTTGTTCAGTGAGATGGCACAGTCTCGTCCTTTCCCTTCCATTATTGAATTCAATAAGTTGTTGAGTGCCATCGCCAAGATGAAGAAGTTTGATGTTGTCATCTCTCTTGGTGAGAAGATGCAAACGACGGGAATTTCACATGATCTCTGTACTTTCAATATTTTCATAAACTCTTTCTGCCGCTGCTCTCAACTCTCTCATGCTTTAGCAATTCTTGGGAAGATGATGAAACTTGGATATTATCCCGATTTAGTCACGCTTAACTCGATTCTTAATGGTTTCTGTCACGAGAATAGGATTTCAGATGCAGTTTCTTTGGTTGATCAAATGGTGGAAATGGGATACAAACCTGATACCGTCACATTTACAACTCTAATCCATGGACTTTTTCTCAACAACAAAGTCTCAGAAGCGGTGGCTTTCGTTGAGAAAATGGTTGTGAAAGGCTGTCAACCAGATCTGGTTACTTATGGTGCGGTAGTAAATGGAGTGTGTAAGAGAGGTTATATTGATTTGGCTTTAAGTTTGGTCAAGAAGATGGAGGAAGGGAAAATGGAGGCTGATGCTGTGATCTACAACACAATCATTGATGGTCTTTGCAAATACAAACATGTGAATGATGCGCTCGACCTATTCAATGAAATGGAGAACAAAGGTATTAGACCGGATGTTTTTACCTACAGCTCCCTCATAAGTTGCCTTTGTAATTATGGAAGATGGAGTGATGCCTCTCGATTACTTAGCGATATGATCAAGAGGAAAATCAACCCCAATGTCGTTACTTTCAGTGCATTGATCGATGCGTTTGTGAAAGAAGGGAAGCTTATGGAGGCCGAAAGATTGTACGAGGAGATGATCAAAAGGTCTATCGATCCTGATATTGTCACTTACAGTTCATTGATTAACGGACTTTGCATGCAAGATCGTCTAGAGGAGGCCAAGCAAATGTTTGATTTGATGGTTAGCAAAGATTGTCTCCCAGATGCAGTGACATATAATACTCTCATAAATTGGTTTTGTAAGTCAAAGAGAGTAGAGGATGGAATGGAACTCTTTCGTGATATGTCTCAAAGGGGATTGGTTGGCAACACAGTCACTTACAACACTCTTATCCAAGGGTTTTTTCAAGCTGGAGATTGTGATAAAGCCCAAGAAATTTTCAAACAGATGGTTTCTGGTGATGTGCCCCGTGATATTATGACATACAACATTTTATTGGATGGGCTTTGTAATAACGGGAAGCTAGAGAAAGCATTGGCCATATTCGAGGATATGCAAAAAAGTGAAATGGAACCTGATATCTTTACGTATAATATCATCATTCAGGGGATGTGCAAGGCTGGAAAGGTGGAAGATGCGCGGGTTTTATTTTGTAGCCTCAGCCTTAAAAAAGGAGTGAAGCCTGACGTTGTAAACTACAACACAATGATCTCAGGATTTTGTGGGAAAGGCTTAAAGCAGGAAGCAGATGCCTTGTTCAAAAGAATGAAAGAAGATGGGCCTCTCCCAGATAGTGGTACCTATAATACGCTGATCCGAGCACGTCTTAGAGATGGTGACAAAACCGCATCAGCTGAACTCATCAAAGAAATGAGGAGTTGCGGATTCTGTGGAGATGCTTCGACAATATGTCTGGTCATTGATATGCTGTATGATGGGAGATTAGATAAAAGCTTTCTGGACATGCTTTCTTAAAACAGTTTATCCTCAAGAGAAGGCATGTAGTAGAGCAACCATCTTCACTTGAAAGCATCTGTGAGGTGAATCGACTTTTTACATTGATTTTCTTGTGATACTTCTAAACATAGTCCTTTTGTTTTCATGTTAAAAAATTGTTGTCCTTTGTGAGTTGCTTCATGGACATGACTGGTCCTGCTCTCACAAGGTCAGTGATTAGAGTCAGAAGAAGCTCTCACAAGGACATGACTTCGAACTTCAATTGATGTCTACATAATAAGAACTCAATTTCGCAAGCTCAAAGAGATTATTATTATTATATGTACAGATACAATTTGTAGTAAACAAGAATTAGAAAGTTATTTGCATTTTGATAAGTTAATTGCAGTTTGATCTGAAAGCAAAATCTTTATTCGATTCATAGAAAGTTTTTCAGATTCCCTTTGGAGCCACACCAACGGAGTTCAATGTCTCTGCATTTCGTGGCCTTTCGAGTTTACATGCCAAAAAACAAAATGATGATTTCAATTTTGGTTAGCAAACATTCATAATTTATCGTCTATTATCAGTTTAAAATCAAGATAAGATTGAACATACGTGGTGAATGGGTTAGGTCGAGTAGGATCAGATAAGATTGCACTAGACTTATCTTGAATCTGACCTACTTTCCGTAGCCAAGACTTGTTGATAAATTTGTCCGCGGAGGAAACACAACGGTCTGGATCATCGACCTCCGCGACAGCCGCTCTTCTATTCTTCCTTGTACTGACCGCCGGAGAATGCAGAAGCTGTTGCTTGAGGCTATGTCCGGCCATAGCAACCGCTAGAGCCACAAAGCCTCCTATTATAGCCACTGGTGCAAACTCTCCTGTTACTGAGAACCTATTTGACCATCAAATTACATTTCTTTGTGTGTGTTATACAAAACATTTGAAATGAACTATAGTTTTGAGAAGAGATTATTTATAAAATCATCATGATTGGACAAATCATGAAACTTAAAACTAATCACATGTATCAAAATGAATCAACTAACCGATTTAAATAAAGTGCATAGAAATCTCTTACTTGTTATATGTTTGTTTGGCACCATCAGTGACTGTGGTCGCGAAGCGACGAGAGCCACCGATTTGTTTTCCGGCCAAGTGCAATTGACTCTATATACCAAAAGCATAATAAACATTTTCACAACAGTAAATAAATTCGAAGCAAATGGTTCATCATCAACACTTATTAAATTAAAATAGACAAGAATTAAAATTAAACTTACGGTGATTCTGAAAGCCATCTCGATGAAAGCTAACTATTTGACTGGAGTTAAAATGCTTGAGATGAATGATTGATTATATACACGGTGGGGATGAGACTATTTAGGATCTTTGTAACTTAAAATGGAGAAAAATTCAAAATGGCATCTTATTTTTAGTGATACAGAAATTAAATCTCATCCATCAAAACGGAAAAAAACAAAAAATACAAAGGTCAATAATGTTTAACCACAAAAAAAAAGAGAAGAATTTTCCTCCTCTCGATATTAATTTCTTGCGATAAAAAATGGATTAGTACTTTTTGTTATTTTTTTAGTTTGTTAGTCTCCTGGGATCGTTTAAAGCTGAGAGATTGTTTTGATGCGTCCGACTAAAAGAGAAAGAAAAATAAACTATGCTAAGAAGATTTTTCTACTGTTGCATTCAAGCAAGATACTTTTATATTCTTTTTAATTAGTAGATTAACTTAAAATTTGAAAAATTACTTTGTAAGAGCTTTACGGTGCTATTTTTCATTAAAAAAAATATTATTAAATGTCATGAGCAAGATGATACATCTGATTATCCATGTCATGAGCAAGAGAAAAAAAAAACTACTAAGAGCGAAGTAACCATTTGCTCTTTATTAATTTAGGCATATATATTATCGGTTTCGTTCTTCTTGTCACATGTCTCCGAACATTTGTGTACGCATTTGTTAAACTTCTCATGATCTTCTGTTCTCATCCCAAGTTCCCAAAAAGAAACAGAAAATTTTTGGTTAGATAAGAAAAATTAGCTTTTAATATTAAATAAAATATAATATTTTATAATTTTAGATTCATAACCACAACTAGTATTATCAATGGTTTAATACAAAATCTGATCAAACTATGAGCCAAACATGTAAAAAAATTCAACTACTCGGTTAATCTTTTTTTTGCTTAAATATTACTCGGTTAATCTCTTTTTTTGCTAAAATACTACTCAGTTAATTTTATTCGAATATTAATCAATATATCTATTCTCTCTATTTTAATCAGCTTGATGATATTCATGCGATTAGTTTTTCTCTTAAAAAAATGTATATAATAAAAAAGCGATTTCTAGATAATTAAGCTAACGTATATAGAGATTAATCCTTAAGTAAAATGCTAGCTATAAGAAAAATTAATAATATGAAGAAGTGACAAGTTTAACTTACTTGGATCATGGCCAAGGTGAAAGCACTGATGAATAGCACAACCAAGCTTGCAAAAGAAACGGTTTCCTTTGGAACTTGGTGAAGGAGAAATAGAATTTGGAGAAAGATCAGAACTGAAATTAGAGCTATCATCTGATGAAGGAGAAGGAGATTTTGGAGAAGGATCAGACTAAAAAGAGCCATGATCTTTTGAAGGAGAAGGAGATTCTGAAGAAGGATCAGAATCATAAGAACCATGATCTTGTGAAGGAGAAGGAGAAGGTTCACGAACACATGAACCAAACAATTCACAAAAGGGACGATTTGCCTGAACCAAAATGTTCTCCATCCCCATTATTACCATCATCACCATCATTAACATGGCAACACTCTTTGTGTTCATCATTTTGTTCTTTTTTTTTTTTGAAAGAAATCATTTTGTTCTTTTCTTAGAGAATATTTATGTTTTATAATAGTTGAAGAAATTATTTGTTACCTGTGAATTGTTACTGTTGATATTTGATTGCTTTGTTATTCGATATAAATAAGAGGATGTGTGTAAGTTTGTGTTACGGCTGATAAGAAACTACTAACGTCAAATATCAAATAATAGTTTAATTTTGATACTATTCCAACTATAGAATGATATTCTGTCACTTATTTTTGTTATTCATAAAATTTAAGAAAATATAAACTAAAAATAATTCATAAATTATGAAGGTATAAAACATGTTTATGTTAAAAGATGTACGAATCTCTAATTTATGTTGTATTTTTGGAACTAAATTTATTTTGGCGTATTTTAGGGTATTTATTTTAAAATAATACTTTTTTATAAAATTTATAAGATATGCATCTATTTTATAAGATTTTATCACAAAGAAATTTATATTTTAAATAAATTCTTATTTTGAAATAAAAAGTTTGATTTTACCATATATATGATGTTTGTATATGTTTTTGTTATAACTTTAAGATTTTTTTTCTACTATTGCATTCAAGCATGATATTTTTATATTCTTTGTAATTAGTAAACTAGATGATAACCCCGCTATAATAATTTTTTTATATTTTTGGTAACAATTATTTTTAATGTATATTTTACCATTTAGTATTCTATATATAAGTAATAATTTGTTAATTTAGAAAATTTTCGTAAATATTATATATTTTATTAAATTTCATATATGCGAAGTGTTAATTTACGGGAATTTAGTAACAATTATCATATAGATTGCTTTTATATTTAAAAAAGAATTATTATTTTTCAATGTTTACTTACACATTCTATGATATATATATAATGTGTAGACTAATTTTATTTTATAATAATTTATTTGGCTAAAGTATCAAATGATAATTTTTTAATTTGGATGTTCTGATTATTATATATCCTTGATTTCGTCTTTTTCTTATATATTTTTTTAGTTTAATTTTAAACTTATTTGTATCTTATAGTTTTTTTCTAATTTATTGATTATCTCAATAATAAACCATATTTGTGATAAAACATTTGGAGCTCTAATAATAAAATCTACTTATTAAATGCATTTTGCACACACTCAAAAATGCGTCTTCTTTTTAATAAAAATCTTAGTGACATTGATTAATTAGTTAATTAATCTTTCTAAATATTCACTAATAGATTTTTTTTAATTAATTTATTTAAAATTAATCTATTCAATTTTTTTTAATTGGGTAAAGTAGAGATTTAATGAAAAAAATGTTTCTTTTTCTGTTCTTTACTTTTTTATAAAATTATTAGATTTCATTAGATATTATAATGGCATTGTATGTAAATATAATAAAAATTAAGATTTTGTTTAAAATTCTTTGATATTAATAGATTAACTCAAATTAAAAAAAAAAAATTATTTGGTGATACTCACTGGATTTGTAAGAGCTTTATATATGGTGCCATTTTTCATAAAGAAAAAACATTATTAAATATGTTTGATAGTTATTATATTTATTATCTCTCATACAAAACATCACGATCAGTTGATACATCTAATTATCCATGTCATAAGCAAGAGAACAAGAAAAAACATATATTTGCTCTTTATTAATTTTTTTTATTTGGTTAAAAGCTCTTTATTAATCTAGGCATATATATTATCGCTTTCGTTCTTCTTATTACATGTCTCCGAACATTTGTGTGCGCATTTGTGAAACGTCTCCTGATCTTCTGTTCTCATCACAAGTTCCCAAAAAGAAAAAGAAAAACTTTGGTTAGATAAAAAAAATTAGCTTTTAATATTCAATAAAATAAATATAATTATAAACATATATATACAAACATATGACTTGAATTATCGAGTGAGGTAACAATATTCAGTATTTCGTGTTTGAAAAGATAATTTAAAATTTTAGGTTCACAACTTGTATTATGAATGGTTTAATACAAAGTCTGATCACACTATGAGCCAAACATGTAAAAATTTTCAACTAAACGGTTAATCTTATTTGAATACTAATCAGTATTTCTATTCTCTCTATTTGAATCGATTATATGATATCCATTTTGATACATGCAATTAGTTTTTGTTTAAAAAAAATCAACTAATAAAAAAGCAATGTCCAAATAATTAAGCTAACATTTATATATATGTATATTAATCCTTAATGCTAGGTATAATAAAATAATAAATAATATGAAGAAGTGACTAGTTTAGCTTACTTAGGTGAGGGCAACGATGAAGAATACAAACAAGCTTGCAAAGGAAATGGTGTCCCTCTGAACTTGGTGAAGGAGAATTTGGAGAAAGACCAGAATTGAAATCAGAGTTATAATCTGATGAAGGAGCAGGAGATTCTAAAGAAGAATCAAAATCTGATGCAGGAGAAGGAGAAGGAGAAAGTTCACGAGCAAGACGATTTGCCTGAACCAAAATGTTCTCCATTCCCATTATTACCATCATCACCATCATTAATATGGCTACACTTTTTGTGTTCATGATCATTCTGTTTTTTTCTCAGAGAGTATTTTTTTATAATACTTGAAGAAGTTCTTTGTTACTTGTGAATTGTGAATGTTGATGTTTGATTGCTTTGTTATGTGTATATATATAGGAGAATATATGTAAGTTTGTATTAGAGGTGATAAGAAACTATTAAGGTGAAATGTCAAAGAATAGTTTAATTGGGATACTATTCCAACTACAGCATAATATTCAGTCATTTATTTTTGTTATTCATAAAATTTAAGGAAATATTAACTAAAAATAATTCATACATCATGAAGGTGTAAAACAGGTTTATGTTAAAAGATGTAAGAATCTCTAATTTATGTTGTATTTCTGGAACTAAATTTATTTTAGCGTATTTTAAGGTATTTATTTAAAATAATATTTTTCATAAATTTTATAAGATATGCATCTATTTTATAAATTTTATCATTTATCACATAGAAATTTATATTTAAATAAATTCTTATTTTGAAATAAAATTTTGATTTTACCATATTTATGATGTTTGTATATGCTTTTGTTTTTACTTTAAGATTTTTTTCTACTATTGCATTCAAGCACCGTATATTTTTTTATTTTTTTTAATTAGTAAATTAACTCAAATTTGAAAAATTATTTGGTGATACACACCGGATTTGTAAGAGTTTTATGGTATCATTTTTCATAAAGAAAAACATTATTAAAATTTTAAAATACATTAACATCCCAAATTTTTTCTTTTCTTCTCATCTCTTATTTGGCGATCTATTTCTGCTTTGAAACTTTAATATAACTCTATATCTACAAAAAATTATTCTATTTTTCAATCAAATAAAAGTTCTAAACTTATTTTATTTTCACACAAATAAAACTTCGAAACGTATAAACACACATAAATTGGTTTTATCGGTTTACGATCTAAAACCGATAGTAAACCATGAAACCCAAACAGCAAACCGATATATCAAACCATTTATGTCAAACCCTCCAATCGATTTGGAAGGTTTCAATCATCCAAACAAAATAAAATTAAAAAGCTGCATCCCCTTTCTTCGTCTTCTTCCAATTCTTTTTTGCTCATCTCTCGTCATCTTCCTCGGCGATTACTTCGATCGTGGACCAGAAAAGTCATTGATTTGTTAATCTCTCTGCCGGAATAAGGGTTCCAGGATATGAATCTTCAAGGTAGGATTAATTAAAGCTCAATTCAATTCTTTGAAAGGGATCGACTTTTGGATCCTTTGGTTCCAAGGGGAAGAAGAAGAAGACGGGATGTAGCCTTTTATTATTATATTTTTATTTACTTAATGAAACCAATTAGAAAATTCACATAAGTGGTTTGACATCGATTTAATGTCAGGTTTAAATGGTTTGATATTGATTTTAGGTCGTAAACCGATTAAACCAATATGTGTATCTATAGGTTTGGACTTTCATTTTGTATCTCTGTGTTTAGAAGTTTTATTTTGTGTGAAAATAGATTTAAACCTTTTATTTGATAGAAATATAGAACAAGATATTAACTTTGTGTAAATATAGTTTGATATGAAAACTTTTCAAAAATATTTAATAGTTATTATATTTATATATCATACAAAATGTCATGATCAGCTGATACATCGAATTTGATAATCTAATTATCCATGTCATGAGCAAGAGAAAAAAAGCATACTAAGAGCTAAGTAATCATTTCTTTATTAATTTTATTATTTTTGTTAAAAGCTCTTTATTAATTTAGGAATTAGGCATATAAATTATCAGTTTCGTTCTTCTTATTACATGTCTCCGAACATTTGTGTGCGCATTTGTGAAACGCCTCATGATCTTCTGTTCTCATCGCAAGTTCCCAAAAAGAAAAAGAAAAACTTTGGTTAGATAAAAAAATAGCTTTTGATAAACATAAGTGACAATTGACTTGAATCATATAATTATAATTATAAACACATATATACTGACATATGACTTGAATTATCGAATAAGAAAACAATATTCAGTATTTCGTGTTTCGTGTTTGAAAATATAATTTAAATTTTAGATTCACAGCTACAACTAGTATTATCAATGGTTTAATAAAAAAAATCTGATCAGACTATATGAGCCAAACATATAAAAATCTCAACTAATCGGTTAATCTTATTTGAATATTAATCAGTATTTCTATTCTCTCTATTGAAATCAATTAGATGATATTCATTTTTATACATGCGATTAGTTTTTATCTCAAAAAATAAATCAACTAATAAAAAAGCCATATCCAATTAATTAAGCTAACTTATATATGTATATAGATATATGTATATTAATCTTTAATCAAATGCTAGGTATAAAAAAATTTAATAATACGAAGAAGTGACTAGTTTAACTTACTTAGTTTAGCGCAATGCTGAATAACACAACGAAGCTGGCAAACGAAAGGGCCTCCCTTTGATTGTGGTGAAGGAGAAATAGAATTACCAGAAAGACCAGAATCGAAATCAGAACTATAATCTAATGAAGGAGCAGGAGATTCTGAAGAATAATCAAAATGTGATGAAGGAGAAGGAGATTCCGAAGAAGGATCAGAATCGAAAGAGCCATGATCTTGTGAAGGAGAAGGAGAAAGTTCACAGAGCACAATGACCAGAAAATTCACATAAGGGACGATTGGCCTGAACCAAAATGTTCTCCATTCCCATAATAACCATCATCACCATTATTAACATCGCTGCACTTTTAGTGTTCATCATTTTGTTCTTTTCTCGAAGAGTTTTTTTTTATAATAGTTGAAGAAGTTCTTTTTTACTTATGAATTGTGAATGTTGATTTTTGGTTGCTTTGTTATGTGTATATATATAGGAGGATGTGTATAAGTTTACGGGCGGGTGATAAGAAACTATTAAGGTGAAATATCAAAGAATAGTTTAATTTGGGTACTATTAATCCAATTATAGAATAATATTCTCATAGTCATTGTTATGATTTACTATTTTGTAAGATAATAAAAGACATATATATATCATTTATTTTTGTTATTAATAAAATTTAAGGAAATATTAAGTAAAAATAGTTCATACATCATTATATAGATTTCTTTTTTTTTATATTATAAATTACTTAGTATAAATATCATTTAAGAGTATTAGTCTATACCAACATAAAACTGAGAAATTTAAAGTTTTAAAATGTAATTCTAAATTTGAAATTTCTTTGTAATATAATATATGTTATGTTCATGAATTTTCTAATTGATAACAAATCAATCTTTAATTAATTGTAGTGTGATAATATGGGAAGTACTATTGTGATTTTCTTTGCAATTTAAAGTATTCATATATATAGATATATATATATATATATATTAGAGTTATTCTATATATATATATATTTATTCCTCAGAATAGCATATGAACCTAACATAAAATTTGTATTGTTTTATGAACCTAACATAATTTTTTTTTTAAAATAGTTCCCATGTTTCTAAAACAGGAAAAAACAAATATTTACTTAAATCTAGTGTGATACTTGGGAATGGGAAGTTATGGTTTTATTTGTAAGATGAATTATTCAATCTTGTATGTCTGATAAAATTTATAGTACAATAGCATACATTTAAGTTGTTTTCTGATTAAAATTCTTAAATTTCCAGCTTTCATAATTATAAAACAGTTTTTTTTTATAAAGGTTTTCTATTTAAATTGCAAGAGAAATAAAAGAGTTACAACTTACAAGTCCATCCAGATTATAGTGTTTGTAGACAAGGTCCAATACCTGCACACACAAAAAAAAATAAAATAAAAAAGAGGTCCAATACAAAACTATACACCAATAAGAGTTACAAGCACATCCAATGAACTAGTAGTTAATTGTTGTTATCAACAACTCATGACAACCATATTTGAGACGATTAGAGAAGATGAATACTCTCTAGAGTCGATGGTATTACGTTTAATCCATCAAAGGAAACTTCACGAGAAGAAAAAATGTTTCCGTTTGGATTTCTGTTTTGGAATCGGATTAAAAAGCAGAATATTGAAGCAGAAAAAATAATGATTCTGATTTGGAAAACGTGAATTTTGAGTATATATTGGTGAACAATTTTTGATATTTTACCCACAATTTTGGGTTGCAGTCTGTAACCAAAATTCTTTAAATTATATTTTATATTTTGTAAATGAGACGTTGCCATTGGGGATTATGAAATTTTGAATTGTTAATTTCTCCAACACAAGAAAATAATAATAAATAAATGAAAAAACACGAAAATTAGGAGCGGACCTATGTGCTGATTGGCAGGGGCAGCTGCAACCCCTAAAATTTTTAAAATTAGTGTAATTTCATCTAAGTTTTTAATTATGCCCCCTTTGTTATTATTTTATGTGTCTTACTTCAATTACTGTTTATACACGTCCTTTTAAAAATTATTATATTTAAAATTAAAAATTCACAAGATAAAAGATGCAAGACAAAAGCCCAATTAGTTTTTCTTTTCTACAAATCTATATCCATTTAGATTTTAGAGCATATTTTACAAGAATCAATTGAATACTTTAAGTGATTTAGAAATAAAGATTGTGAAGAGTGAAGACGATAACAAAATCGCATCGGTGATCAATTTTTCAGTGATTGTCTCGTTTATTATATCGAAAAAGTTATTTGAAGATGTAACAAATAAAATCATGAAAAAAAAAAACATTTCAAGCTACGAAGGAACGTAGAGTACACGATAATTTTCTTTTATTGACAATCTCTAAACTATTTTATTTTTGTATTTGTTTTTGTCCTCGGTTCAAAAAACTTCTAGCTCCGCCACCGGACACAGTCACTTACAACACTCTTATCCAAGGGTTTTTCCAAGCTGGAGATTGTGATAATGCCCAAGAAGTTTTCAAACAGAACTGGGGCTTGTGGCCCAGTGGTAAAGAGGTCACGGCTGTGATTTCCGCCACCAGGGTTCGAATGCCAGCCACTGGGATTTTCACATGAGGTCTTCAGCTCTCCAGGTTAGTCGGGACCCACCGAAGGTGGGGCCCGAAACCTGGGTTATCAAAAGGGTGAAATGGAACTTGATATCTTTACGTATAATATCATCATTCATGGGATGTGCAAGGCTGGTGAGATGGAAGACGCGCAGGATTTGTTCAATAGCCTCAGTCTCAAAGGAGTGCAGCATAATGTTATAACATAGAACACAATGATCTCAGGATTTTGTAGGAAAGGATTAAAGCATGAAGCGGATGCCATGTTTAGAAGAATGAAAGAAGACGGGCCTCTCCCAGACAATGCTACATATAATACGCTGATTGGGGGCATGCCTTAGAGATGGTGACGAAACTGCGTCGACAAGAAGCTTGGTCACTGACATGTTGTGTGATGGGAGATTGGACAAAAGCTTTCTCGATAAGTTGCTTTTTCTATTAGATTAAACGCATGTTCTGATGTTACAGGTGGATAGATATGTGTTACTGTTGTGTCTAAGCTTGATGAACACGAGCGATACTGTTCTTTGATATTTCCCTGTTAGATTGCAAGCAAGAGTTGATCCAAACACGTAATGAATCTGCTTTATGAATGGTTGGTTATAACAGTTTTGGAAGACTTTTCAGAGATGAAAGAAAAAAAGCTTACAAATTACAACTTGATAGATTGAAATATATGTGGATTTCAGGTGATGTAAGTGGTGTGGTGTGTTGTGAATTTGAGCTAATCAGTTTTTCGATAAAACACAAGTAACTGGGGTTTTGATTGTGATTCCAATGGCTGAATTTCAAATGTCTGAATCTCTGGTTAAAGGTTCTTCTCTGTTTCTGAGAATCAATGGTCAAAAGATTCCGGTCCATGATTTCGGTTTTTATTTGTTTACCGTGACGTTATTACATATGAACAATTCGCTTGCCCTGTATCGGATATTTGGATTCTTCTCTATGTATATATATAGTAGGTTTGGATCTTTCATTTTGTATCTGTGTGTTTCTAAATTTTATTTTGTGTGAAAATAGATTTAAAACTTTTATTTGATAGAAATTAAGAGTAAAGTGTTAATTTTGTGTAGATATAGTGTTATATAAAGGTTTTTCAAAAATATTTAATAATTATTATATTATTTATCATACAAAATATCATGATCAGCTGATACATCGAATTTGATAATCTAATTATCCATGTCATGAGCAAGAGAAAAAAAGCATACTAAGTGCTAAGTAATCATTTCTTTATTAATTTTTTTTTATTTGGCTCTTTATTAATTTAGGCATATAGATTATCAGTTTCGTTCTTCTTTTTGCATGTCTCCGAACATTTGTGTGCGCATTTGTGTAACGCCTCATGATCTTCTGTTCTCATCGCAAGTTTCCAAAAAGAAAAAAAAAACTTTGGTTAGATAAAAAAAATTAGCCTTTAATAATAAATAACATAAAATATAATTATAAACACATATATACTGACATATGACTTGAATTATCGAATAAGAAAACAATATTCAGTATTTCGTGTTTGAAAATATAATTTAAATTTTAGATTCACAGCTACAACTAGTATTATCAATTGTTTAATAAAAAATCTGATCAGACTATATGAGCCAAACATATATAAAATCTCAACTAGTTGGTTAATCTTATTTGAATATTAATCAGTATTTCTATTTTCTCTATTGAAATCAGTTAGATGATATTCATTTTGATACATACGATTAATTTTTGTCTCAAAAAACAAATCAACTAATAAAAAAGCCATGTCCAATTAATTAAGCTAACTTATATAAGTATATAGATTATGTATATTAATCTTTAATCAAATGCTAGGTATAAAAAAAATTTAATAATATGAAGAAGTGACTAGTTTAACTTACTTAGTTTAGCGCAATGCTGAATAATACAACGAAGCTTGCAAACCAAAGGGTCTCCCTTTGATTGTGGTGAAGGAGAAATAGAATTTGGAGAAATACCATAATTGAAATCAGAACTATAATCTGATGAAGGAGCAGGAGATTCTGAAGAATGATCAGAATCGAAAGAGCCATGATTTTGTGAAGGAGAAGGAGAAAGTTCACGAGCACAATTTGCCAGAACCAAAATGTTCTCCATTCCCACTATAACCACCATCATCATCATTAACATGGCTACACTTTTTGTGTTCATCATTTTGTTTTTTTCTCAAAAAGAGTTTTTTTTTTATAGTTCAAGAAGTTCTTTGCTACTTGTGAATTGTGAATATTGATTTTTGATTGCTTTGTTATGTGTATATATATAGGAGGATGTGTGTAACTTCACAGGCGGATGATAAGAAACTTTTTTTTTTTTTGGTTTAATGTTAAATTTGATAAGAAACTATTAAAGTTAAATGTCAAAGATTAGTTTAATTGGGTATTATTAATCCAATTATAGAATAATATTCTCATAGTTATTGTTATGATTTATTATTTTGTAAGATAATAAAAGACATATATATCATTTATTTTTGTTATTAATAAAATTTAAGGAAATATTAAGTAAAAATAGTTCATAAATCATTATATAGATTTTTTTTTTTTAATAAATTTACTTACTATATATCATTTAAGAGTATTAGTCTAATACCAACATAAAACTGAGGAATTTAAAATTTTAAAATCTTATTCTAAATTTGAAATTTATTTTTAATATAATATATGTTATGTTCATGAATTTTCTAATTTATAACAAATCAGTCTTTAATTAATTGTAGTGTGATAATATGGGAAGTATTGTGATTTTCTTTAATTAATTATAGCATATGAACCTAACATAAAATTTTACAAAATTTAGTCCTCACATTTTTAAAACAGTAAAAAATAAATAAATCTTTACTTAAATGTAGTGTGATACTTGGGAAGTTTTATGGTTTTATTTGTGAGATGAATTATTCAATCTTGTATGTCTGATAAAATTTAGAGATATCCCTCACAATAGCATACATTTAAGTTGTTTTCTGAATAAAATTCTTTAATTTCTAGCTTTCATTATTTTAAAACAGTTTTTTTTTGTAAAAAGCTTTCTATTTAAATTGCAAGAGAAATAAAAGAGCTTCAAGTCCATCAAGACTATAATGTTTGTAGACAAGGTCCAATACAAAACTATACACCAATAAGAGTTACAAGCACATCCAATGAACTAGTAGTTAATTGTTGTTGATGGCAATAACTCATGACAATAATACTTGAGACGATTAGAGAAGATGAATCGTTAACGCGTCTAAAGAAATCAAATCTTATGTTGATCGATGTCAAAACCTTGATGAGGCAAGCCAAATTTTGAGCATCTCCGAAGTTTGTATTGTGTCCGAGTCTCTGAAACTTGAGATATGATTCAGTTGAATCAAACACTACCAAAACGATTAACATGAGTTTTTTTTTCTTTATGTTTATACCTTAATTGAGTTTGCATGCTGTTAAAAGTGGAGTTTCATGTTCTTGTTAGCTGAGTTTGACATCAAATACTTGTTCTCTCCCAAATCAACCAATTGAAGGAGCAATCAAATTAAAGAATATGTAATTCTTTTTTTTTGGTAAATAAAGAATTGGTAATTCTTTTACTCAAGAGAAAATTACATACAAGACATTTAGGATATTAATGTCGGTATATATAATATTCACTAATGTAAAACGTGATAAATTGAAATTTTGATTTTCACTAACCTTTTTTTGCTAAAATATAAAACCGATGGATACATAGCTTAATATAAAACCTTGATGGATACATAGCTTAATATAAAACCGATGGAAGGAGTTCTAATCTCCAAAAAAAAAAGTTGGCAGAAAATAAGATATTTTTGGAGACAAAATCCTGAAGAAAAAAAAAAACACAAAAATCTGAAACTTATAACTCAAAAACCAAAAACCATACGGATCAAAACGTGAAACTTAAACAAAACAACAACAACTTGAACAGAAATCACCTTCGAAAGTTCCGAAGACATGACTCATACAAAAACTACAAACATTTCTCTTTTCTGAAGATCCTTTAATAGAGATATACCGAAAATTAAAAAAAAAATGACCAACTTTTCGGTAAAAATTTCCTCCTACTATAATGGTGATTGGTGAAAAATGTTGGAACTTCAATCTAAAATTTATTCAAAAAAAAAAAAAAAAAAAAAA